>VZRJ01013354.1:1877886-1953227 GCA_013397565.1 Ptilonorhynchus violaceus | reverse complement strand
AAAAAAAAAAAAAATTGAAGTAAGGAATGCCTTGGATTTGCTGTTTAGGCATATGGGTGAATAAACTCATCTCTACCTCTGGCACAGCATGGTTATGCAGGAGCACTGTGACTGTTGCTGTGCACTGATCCCCAGTGGTATGTTGAAAGTGAAATACAGATGAAAAGGAGTGTGGGGTGGTTGGAGAAGAAAAGGCGAGACAAATACCAAAGAACTTAGCTTGGAGGGACAGGAGGGCTTGACTAGAATTTTTCTCTAGAAGTTTTGTTTACTGAATGTAAATGCCTAAAGTTGTTCAAAGGAACTTGCCTCCTTTTCAAAGGATTTTAATATATCTCACATGGTGCTTGAAAAACACCTTTGAACGTAGTTGGTTTTCTCTGTGTGTTTTAGGAAGTGATTGATGCTGCTTACAAGACTTCATTAACCTCTTCCCTATTTCTGCTTACGTTTTGTTCAGTTTTGTTATAAATGTTTGGACTTTAAGTAACTCGCTCGGGGTTATTTTGAAATGTTGCTCCCTGCCAACGGCACCTTCATTCTGTTGCCTCCAAGCAGGTTCATTAAAATCTCTGTGGACTAGCATGCATTTTATTTGGCATTAACTCTAGCACAGCTCCTGAAACAGCAGTTTCTGATTGATCTTGAAAGCTACTTTGGTTTTGACTTTCCTGCAAACCCCTCTGGTGCACCTTGTACCTTCTAACAGTGTTCACCACAGACAGCTTTTCAAACAGTTTAAACCTTTGGAAAGCTATTGCTACTTTAAGCTTTAGTGAGTTTAGGGGTTTTTTTTCCCCTTTCCTTTTTTTTTCCTTAAAACCTGAGGATAGAATGGTATAAAATTCTAGCAAGCAATCATTTTTTCCTCTGCTAGTCACCTCCTTCCACCACATCTTCCCCATTCTTATAGCTGTAATACTTAATTTCCCTGCAAATTAACATAATTTGGCATTTGTTTTCATTTAAGATATAGTTTGCAAAACTTTTTAAATGTTCCATATTAATGTCCAGCATCTGATAGTTATAAATCAGGGGGAAAAAAAAATCAGTTCACGCTTTTTAGAGAAAGTACAATTGCAGTTACTTTCTCACCCACTGCTCCCCCAACCTTGGAAATTTGTTTAAACAACTGCGAGTAAAATCTCTAAATCTCGAGTATCTCCTTGTATTTGCAGAGAAATGAGTATTCATATTTCTGTCCGGCATAAGTAAGTCTTAAATTATAGCTATTTTCCAGCAATGAGATGCTTCATCTCTTTTATGGCTTGTCTCAAGGACTGTATTAGAACATGAGGTGCTGCCTGGTTCTGTATTCTTTCTACTGATGAAGTGAAAGTTATTCAGAAAGCCCATGTCTTCTCCATGTGACATGGCATTATTGGAGAACTGCTTCTTT
This sequence comes from Ptilonorhynchus violaceus, assembly GCA_013397565.1. Lineage (NCBI taxonomy): Eukaryota > Metazoa > Chordata > Aves > Passeriformes > Ptilonorhynchidae > Ptilonorhynchus > Ptilonorhynchus violaceus. The sequence continues at coordinate 1,951,828 of VZRJ01013354.1, read as the reverse complement.
ATTCTTGCCACTCATTGTTATTATTAATTACAGCCATATCTAAAATTGTTATTCTGGGCTAGGACTAAATTGTCCTAGGTTTATAGAAGTATTTACAAATCAAGGAATTCCTGCCCAAATGGCTCTTGATCTAAAATTAAGCAGAGGACAGCAAAGAAATATTTGCAGTCAGGTAAACAAAGACAATATTGACTGGTTTGGCAGACAGAGGTCTCAGTACAATGGAGCTTACAGAACTTCAAGCTTATAAGGATCTTAAAACTTACAGAAGTGGTTTAAATTTTTTTTTTTAAATAGTATTAGAGGGTGAAAGGGTTTTTAACAAGGATTTTTGGTTAAGTCTAACCATCTTTCTCCTCCAGTAGGATAAGGTAGTGACTGGAACTTTCAGACAGATAAAAATGTTTTTCTAAACCCACAGGTATACCTTACCAGATTTTCAGTCTGCAACTACATGGACATTCTACCTGAACATGTGTTTGTCTCTGTGCAGAAGGGCACCAAAAGTTAGACTTCCTTGCTTATTGCATATATTTCAAATGCTGTATTTTTGTCTGTTAAGGGATCCACTTTGTCTGCCTGTGTTTTCCACCTGGTAGATACCCCTTTTAAAGAACTCAAATTAAGACACTTTCATTTGGTCTTCTCTCAATGATTTGCACAGACAAATAAAAGTTATTGGGAAATACTTTCTGCTGCCCAGGATTTTTCTGTGTTCACTTACAATTCATGACTTTTAATATAAGATAGCCTCGAACCAACCTTTATAATAACATTACCCTCCTTTTTTAACTTTGATGTAACACTAAGACATTCACCATGTTTTTGAGTAGGAATATGGTATAGTATCAGTTTTTTAAAATGTTTGATGTTGTATTTGCAGTGCCTCCTTTTCTGCCACTTTGGAATGGCATTCAGCTTTCAGCAACAAGGAAATTAATTCCCATCTCTCAGTTCCAATACTCATGTTTAAATTTTTCAGACTGCCATGTGTGTTAGTGCTCTATTTTGCTTCAGAGTTCTGCATTCTGTAAGTTTTTAAGCTGTGAAACTCAATACTAGTGTTCCTAAAAACCATCTTCATGCCGCTCTCTTTCCCCTTCTCTGTTTCCTTTGCATCTTTCCATTTGACTTGGCTATTTTTGGGCCTCTTTCTCCGAGTATGGACCTGGGATCATACTGAGAAGCATTATGAGCCCCAAACACCCCCAATGAGGTCACTGAGGATCTTGCAGATTGCCGAGTGGGGTGTTCCAAGACTGGCTGAGCGCAGCCCCTCTTCTCCACGGCTATAAATTAGTTATGTACTTCAATTTTACCAGGACTCTGATAAGCATTAAGGATTATTGATATTCTCTGAAATGACATCCTCACTTAAGACCCTTGGCAGCTTCCTCTCCTTCTCCTTCTTGCCTCAAAGCCCTTCCCTTTGTGATTTCCCTACATGCTCTCCTATCAGCCACACACTGGCTGCTATTTTCTGGCACTGCACGGTCCCACTGAAGCCATCCCTCTCCCTATAGAGCACATATGTGACCATATTGTCATAGCTTAAGCATGCTCATGCATGCGGAGGAAGAGTTGCTTTATTTCCCTTTTCTGATGGTGGTTGTTCGACACTGGGTTGCTCTCCCTTGCTCTGCTTCCATGTTTTTTTACTTTTCTGTGATGTTGCTTTTGGCATTAGGCTGAAATAAAGCTTTTGTAAGTTCTGAAAGAGTGGAAATGTTACAATACAAAGGAAGCTAAGATAACATAATTAATCCTTTAAAAAGTCTTATTTAGGTGGTTAAACAATGAATGTTCAAAGGCTGCCTGTATCAGTGCTACATAATGCCATTTATGTTTGTTATATTTTACCCTCTTATGGCAGAAACTTAGGGCTTTACTTACTGTGTATCTACACATAAGTACATGTACTATGCATAACAATGTAAGCACATATCAGGATATTTAACAAAACCACACACCTATCAAAGACTCACAATCCAAACAAGATGTGCTTGCAGCTCATGAAAAAAAAAAAGCACTCATATTCCAGCTTTCTTTACAGGCTCTTCAAAGAGTAATAGAATTATAAATGAAGAAACATCTTTTTTAATCAATAACTTGACAGGAACCAGCAATTGCAACAGAGAAGACAGAATAAATTCTTATTTCTCCAATTGCTTGAATTGCTTCTAATGATAAAAAGACAAACAATGCACATTCACTGAATTACCTCATTTAACAAGAAGAGTTTTATACATTCAGGCACCACATGCAGAATAAGGAAAGTGCAATAAAGCTAAAAGGAAGTTAAGAAACATTCATTAATTCTTTTTGGTTTTCTGGTGCAGCATAGACCTTTGCTGAAATAGAGCGTTATTCTGTTGCCTTTACAGTGATACAGCAAAGAACTTCTCTACATCCAGCAGCTGGGGCCACAAGTGGTGGCACCTAGCTAGAGTATCCATTTTTGAGCAGACATTCCAAAAAGCTCGTTGCTGCTTCTGAATGTCATCACATTTATCCATTCTAACATGAATGTGAAGTAAGAAAACAGAGATGAAGATGGTTATATGAAGATTTTTATAGCACGCCATGACTTTTTGGCAGCAGCAAAACCATTTGCACATACTGTTGAAATTAGAAAATAAAATGTCAACCTCTAATGTCTATATAAATATAGTTAGCACATAAGTAAACAGCTGTGCTTATTATAAGATCCAGAATGCAACCATAATAATAAAATAATCTAATTTGAAGTTCACCCTTCCAAAGTGTTCCTCTGACATGGATTCTCTTGGCTCCCAGCAAAGGAAGTGGGAGTCAGAGCTTCTCATCTTCATGAATCGGGCCCTATGAGAACAATATGTTTGTTTTTTAACATTGTTCAGTAATATTTAATACCCAGAAAATGCAGATTCCCAGCTGTTACACACCATCTCACAGCATTGTGATATTTAAATCTTACTGTTATTTTTGTATAAGTGGTATTCAGTATATTTGAAAGTTCTCAGTAAATAAATATTTGAGTGTTTGGCTTGTTTATTGATGTGTCTACTTGAGAACTTGATAATAGTGATCAATATTTCAGAAAATTAAGCTAGCAAAGGTGATTGGAAAAGTTTCCTATATGTTTGTGTGAGTAACTACGCATGGTCTATTCTGGTTGAGTCGTAATAGCAAATTAGGAGGCATCCCCAAGTTGGGAACAAGCTGGGGGAGCTGCCTGAATCCGGTGATTGTACAATGCCCTTGTGCAATCAGGTCTTGCCTGCACTGAGCACGCCTGAACTGATGAATCTTTCATTTGCCACTCCTGATTTTGCCCTTTTCTTTTTTTTTTTTTTCCCTTTCATGTTTGTGTAATTTGCTCCAGGGTGTGTGCATGTGTTTATGTGTGTTTAGGGTTTGGTTTTGATTTTTTTTTTTATAGGTTCATCTTGAGTGGAAATAAAGTGGCAAGAAAGCCTATTCCAGCTGGCAGTGCATTGGTGTGAACCAGCAGAGTTTCCATCTCTTCTTTTTTTTTTTTCCCCCTCCACACCTGCCAAAGAGACAAAAACCCCAGAGCAGTTACAAATGCAGTTGTCTGTCCCCATAAATGCAGTGAGCTCCTGATGGGACAACTGCTGAATGGCTCAGAACACGGGAAGTGCCTGGCAGCCAGGCTTTCCTCAGGCAGCACTCGTGACTTCAGCGAGGCTGAACCAAGCACTCCTCTCTGCAGACTCAGAGGATGCCATTTGGAGGGTATGTTTTCAAACGATGTTATTACACAGTATTTAAAGGGAAAGAGAAAGAATCCCATGAAGGTTGGCACTCCATCTGGGCCGGGAAAAGTGGATTGCTTAGCAACTAGCGCTTACTGTTCTTCTCAATTATTTCTTTCTGTTGCAAGTATATCTCCAAACAAGTCTGTCTGGATTTATTTTTTTTTTTTTAATCCATTTAAATTGCAAACAAACAAATGAGAAAGGCTCCAAAAACTCAGAGACACCTTGTAACAGAATGCATTTCAATTCCTAGAGGTCCATGCCCAAACCAAGATTACAATCTTGAATGTACCATTCAAGATCTTTAATCTGTGTTACCATATAAAACCACAGATTTTTCTGTGAGGCCCAAATATCCACGTATAGCTGAATGCTCTCTCTTCTTGTATTCGTTAACTGAATGTGGTTTTACATCTCTTAAAATAAGTGGCATATTTGAGCTAAGCACCTCCTGTACTTCCTACACAAACTAAGTGTTTTTCTTTCATTTAGATTTCTAAAGTCTGCACTATTTGAACTTAGGAAACATAAAGCATGAATGCACACAAATGTAGATAAACATATACCCATGTATATTTCTGCAAAGCTGCTGGTGTATCCCCATTTATATAAGAACAGCAGATCACTTTGAAAATACTTATTCAGTTTCTTCTCTTGTTGGATGATCAAGAATCAGCATACAGAGATGGTAGGGTGTCGAGAATATTGAACAATTTCTTAAAACCATATATTAGCATAGGGAAACCTACTTGTGACTCCTGAATTTGGTGCAGGTCTTTTGCCCCTTGACAACAGTTATTTTTGCAGAGAAACAGTTGTTAAGAAACAGTTGGCTCTTGTACTGTCAATAGGGCTTTCTTTGCTAGAAAAACTATTATGGGGAGATAAATTGATGTAAAATCATAATAATATAAACAATTTCTAGAAGCTGCGGGTTAGTTTCTGCATTTTCGAGGAGTTTATAAATCCTATTTGCTTTATAGCAGGAATGCTCACAGATTATTGGAAGCATTTTTCACTTTCCGTGATAGAGTACAGGGTTAGGATATGCTGTGCATGAAGCACCCATCTCACATACTGCATTCCTCTGAAACAACTCTCATACTCAAGCCTTTATGAAAATATTTATCTTTAACACACATTTCGGAAGATATCTGATTAATATTTGAACTACACTCACTGGAACTGAATCTGGCTTTTCCCTCAGAGTTTGCAGAGTACCAAGTGAAATAAGGATCTGATTCGATGATCAATTCTGGTATTCGTTATAAAGAAGATAAAATCATTACAATGTGAGGGGGGTTTTTTCTTTTTTTTTTTTTTCCTAAAAATCTTGTGTATTCATCATGTACTTATGTATTTTGGAAACCATTCATTTTCTGTATGCCCCAGGATATGGAGTGACACCAGTCATGCTTTGTCATTTGAAACAAAGTAAGATTTCTGGTGTGAAGAGACACAGTATGTGGAAGAGACTTACAGACCAGTGATTGTGGGTTAATGAGCTGCTATCAGCCGAGGTGCATTGAATGACCATGGCATCTTAACAGCCTGAAGTAAATAGAAATTAAAATATACTAACATAAGGCTCCATGAGAAGGACTTTTTTTTTTTTTAATGAATAAAAGAAGTATTTTATTTGGATGGGCTTTTGATTTTTTTTTTTTTTTTGCTAAAATTTGAGCTATGTGATACTTCCCTTCTTAGCATCTTAGTCTTTATTTTTAACATGCAAGACAGCTACTCCAGCACAGACATAAAATTAGTTTTGCTCAATGGATTTCTTGTCATGCATGTGCAAAAAGCTTCATTTGCCTCCAATTTAAATTTTGTTTTCCTCTGGTGACTCATTTTGCTGCATCTGTGTTTATTCTATAACCTGTGGATAAGGCATGTTTTCCTAGCTGGGAGCTGGCTGGGCTTTTGCTGATGTCTGCCATGTGTTGGTTTAGTCTTGCATGCAATTCTCTCTTGATTTCTCTAAAGCTCTCACAGTCAGCATTTTCCCAAGGTGCTCCACACAGGTCTTCTGGGAAACCCTTCAGGTAAAGTTCATCTTCAGGCTTATGTAAGACATCACAAATTCTTTGTCCTTTGTAATAAAGTTGATTTCCCGCCTATAAATATGCATACTTCAGTGGTCTGCAATAGATGATTTATTATTATAGTTCATCTCTTGCTTTACAGATTCTATTTTGATCGCAGTGATTTGATCTGTTTGAGTTTTCTTGCATATTACACTTATTTCTTGGCATCATTTAATTCTGTATCTTTTCTATGAGCTTCAGCTTGCATCACTGTTGTTTGTGGACGACAGGAAGAGACTTATACACCAGAAAGACTAATGACAAGAGAGAGGTCAAGTAACTGTTTTCTAAGATAATCTTCCAGGCAGTCAATAGTGTGAGTCTGGGAGCCGATTTTTCCTGTGGGAGACTAAACTTTGTTCAAGTACACATGTATGTATGTTTGCCTTCTACTTACAGGATAGACATTATATATTATATATATAGTCTGCCCAGATATTTCACTTGTTCTTATTATTAATGTGGAAAGGGTCACGTAGGTGCTTGAATATATTTTAGGCTTTCTGTGGTATCCTCTCAGCCTTTCCCTAAGTGCCCCCTTGTCTAAGTTCCTGATCTTTCCTGGGAAGTTGAAACCCTTTTAGAAACCAATGGGAGCTTTACCCAAGCAAAGACTGTAAAATTGACCCCAGATCTTGCAATGGCTTAAATCAAGTTGTAAGTAAGTAGGTCAGGCTTTATCTTGTTGATATCTAGATCTGTGTTTTTCAATGTTAACTTGTCAGGTGATGGTTAGCAGAGGGCAACCTGTGTTATGCTAGGAAGTGTTGTGTTTGTGGGGTTTAAGACAAAACTGTTCTTGTTCCAAGTACCAAATGACTTGTGAGACGTAAAATTCTTTAATCTTTAACATTTGTTTAGGAATAGTTAGTATGTTTCCGCCCTCTTGGAATACTGCAAGGGCAGGATTATCCTGAAAATTATTTTGATATAGTTCATAAATATTAATAGTATTTTTTTTTTTTAATTTTCCACTCTCTTTTTACGTGGCTGCTTGGATCACTCAGAGGTTTTTTTCTACTCAGAAGGACCTCACACAATGTTACAAACTTAATCTCATGGTATACTGGTTTACTTACCTCTTCTTACTTAGCACTTGCTACTTTACTAGAGGCTGCTTGTGGCTTTGTCTCTCCCTTTGTTACAAACATGCTTCAGCGTGAAGTGTGTGTGTGTCTGTAAATAACAAGTCACTCCAGGCTGTTATAACTCGATGGCATGATAGGGATAATAGATTGCTTGCTGGAATGAAATACCAGCTTTATTTACAACCTTCCCTCCAAAGGTTCTGATTAAGATAACTTCAGTAGAAATCCATTTCTTCAGAGCCGTCATGTTCCTCCATTTAAAACTGCCTTGATAATGCTGTGTGCAATAAGAACCTGTGTCAGTGCTGATGCAGATGTTTGGTTTAAAGGACTGCATGTATGCATGGACTCCAGAAGCAAGCATGGATCACATAAGTTTATGGAACAAGAGGAATGCTCTCTGTATCTTCACAGCACCGTGCATATGAAATATTATTTGGGAATCCAAAGCACCTCTGGCTCTCCATGGCTGCAGTAGACTGACTGTGGCTGCAATGGTGCCAGATAGTTCTCTGCGGGTTTATGAATGTTATCACCCCTCTCACATGACTACGTGCACAGGTCTCATTCCTGCTGTACATTTGCTACCTCTAACAACTGAATGAGTTCTTAAATGATAGTAACTGCTTTAAAATACCTGCTGTTTAAAATGCCTCCCATCAAATTGCTTGTCAGTCACTGTAAAAAAGAGCAGTTACTTCAGCTACTACCAAACCCTTTCCACATACAAAGCCTGCTTCTCTCCCAGTCTGCACATTCCTCTACGGTGCACAGACCCAGTCAGCCAGGCTAATTTGAAAAAGGAGAGGAAAAAGGCAATTCCGGTTACTCTTTTGTTTTGCATTTTCAATTCAGACTTTCTCATAGGCTTTGGGGCTGGAAAAAAATAAGATTAAGTGGATTCTACTGCATACAGCATCAACTCTGAATATTGTTGATAGGGATATATTCAAGAAAGGGAATCAGTCAGCTACTATTGGGTAAAGGGTACAAGGCTGAACATTGTGGCTGGAGTTTACTCTTACCAAGTGATTCTATTGAACAGAAACTTTTGTGTTGGAAGCAGGCATAGCATCTAAAAGAGATTTACCATTAAACTCTTTTCCTTTGATTATAAAAGCTGAAGGACACTATTGAGCTTTGCTATGTGGTAGCACATCATCTGTGGGCAGAGAGTCTAAGCGAGTGGTATCAAACCTAATTAAATTTTCTGAGTCATTCTGTAGCTCTTTTTACTGCCACTGCTGCTCTACTGTCAATTATCAGTTCTTGTCAAAGACCTAGGCAAAACCTTGCCAGAAAAGATCATATGTGGACTTTGAGTCTGCTCTTGAGGGTGGTAGAGAGATGAAGTGAAATGCAAAGTATTCATATGCTTGGCATCTAAATCCAGGTTTTCACTGCCAAAGGTATAGTTACAGCTGTTGGCTTAGCTTGGTAAGTGTAAAGATAAGTCAAGAACAAAGGGAAGTGACCATGCCAAATAGTTCTGTAACTCACAAAATAATTTGCTTTACAACAGTCTCAATATTTTAGTATTTTTATGGCAAGAGTATGAGAACGTATCTGATTAATTTTATTTTATTTTATAATATGTTCCTATAAAGGCACTTTCCAGTAGATGATATAAGATTGGCTCAGATTTGGTTTATATGCTGTATTTTCTCTAATGAAGTAGGAAGACTTGGGCAATAGAAAAAAATCCCCAAACTTCTTAGCTTGAGCCCTAGTGAATTCTCATATTTCTGTCTACAGGTCATATCCTGGGGTTGTCATAATCTGTAACACAAAGCTTTCAGATTTGTACAGCTTGGCCACAGCAGGCAGTTCATAACCTGAAAGGCAAGAATATTCCCAGTGAGAGCTGGGTAGCTGTGCTGTGAAACTCTCGAGAGTTTATAGAGATGCACTTACGTGTTGCCACATTTAAACTCTTATATTTTGCTACTGTTCCCAGGATAAATAGGATGATGTTGCAGAGACTGTGCATTAGGAGATTATCCTTTACTTGCAGGGGAAGTAAGCTAGGTTCCTATATAATAACAGAGTCCCCAAAGAATGCCCCAAGAAAGGCAATGACAAATGCTCCTGGCATGAAAACTGAGGGGACACACAATTTGGGAAGGGTAAATCTGCAGGGTTTTTTTAGCTCTTAGCGTTACCTGAAGTACGAAGAAGATCTGTTAAGAGACTCTTGCCTATGCAGACCTGTGAAGACCCTACAGACATTTGGACACTGAGAAAATCTGACACCTGTAATGTGACAGCACCTAGCAAAAGAAACTTTTAAATTGAAAGGGGTGAACAATACTTGTATGAAAAAGTGCCTTTTTTTTTCCAGTATGAGAAATATAGGCAGTTGTGAAAACACCATGAGTTTGGAAAGCAGATAATTATCAGTAACTATTTTGAGCACAGAATTGCTCAATATAGTGAAAAAGGTTCAGGTTCACTTTCCTACAGTTTTAAACAGCCTGAGCAACCTGTATAGCTTATAAAGAAATAGAGAAAAATTCCTAGCCTTTAAGTTTTACATACATCATGGACTGCTGCAACAGCTGGCTCTAAGTAGCCTTGCCAGCAGCTGGAATTCATTAAAACCTTGATTTTGGGAGCAATATACACACCACACCTCCACCCACCTGCCCCCCTTAAATTTAAAGTAATGTTAAATGTCTGTAGGAGCCCTGGCATTGAAGATGTGATGACCTAAACATTGGTAAGGCATAATCTCTATAATTTCTAGTCAGGGAAAATAGAAAGTTTTGATAAATAAGTATTGTCTGGGGACCTTTCTAAGGTCTTTCATTAGGTTGCAAGCTCAATCCTGGAGCTGTACATCTGAATCTCCTTTGCAGGTTAGTGCCTACACCCCTTTTCAGAGTAGGGCAAACTCATGGGTGTGATGCATACTTTTGAAGCCCTCAGCTGGTTAAGTTATTTGGCTGGAGCTGCTCCACAAGCTATAGGACTTTCACAGAGACTTGCTATAAAGTAATCAAAGTTGGATTTGGGCAAAGTTAAGATAAATGCTGATCAGACTGCTGATAACTGCTCAGAGGGAGCATAAGGCACCTAGAAGTTGAAAGGGGATGGAGAATGAGTGGGATTATCCATGCTCCTTTCACCTTTGTTTGTTGTGCCTTCTGACTGTAAGCAGCCTTAACGTTATTGGATGAATTTCATTAATCTTAACTTTACTCTTAGGATGTCAAAACTTTTTGTCTATTCCTGGTGAAAAGCTTTTCAAGGATCTCATAACTAGATGCTGAGTAATCAGGTCATAGGCATTTGTGTGCATGCCTAGAAAACAACTTGTGATGTTGAGGTGACTACTAGAAACATGGATATTTGGCAGGATTGGGGTAGTCTGAGCTGTTTGTCTCTACCTGCTTAACTTCAAAAGGTTAGGCTGAGTTAATTTTGGCTTTTTGCTCTGCTGCTGAGGAGACAGCCGTGGTCCCCACTGAGGTATTATACTGCCAGAAAGATTAGATTTCATAGTCTGTCTGTACTTGTCAGCAGCTGATACCTTTAAAGAATTTCTTTGCAAGATGCTGTTTGTGTTGTTTTGATATAATGTCAATTTTATATAGATAAATAAATATTTTTTATGATATGTCAACACACCCAGAAACAACAACCCACAAAACCTCAGGAAAGTAGGAGGAAAGCTTTTGATGTTCCTTTATAACTCTGAGGTAAATTGGGGTACCAAGAGTGTATGATAACTATATATGAAACTTTATTTGTATTTGATGCCCCTCCTGTACCAAGTTAAGATAACTGACATTAAATGATCTCTATGTACTATCAGTAACACCTGAAATTTAGAGAAATTAGATAAAGTGTTAGCAAGACACAGTATGACTTTTCTATCTCAATATTAAGAAAAAAGCTAGAGTAAAAATCAAAATATTGTAAAGCTTGCCATTAGATTTAGGATTTATAGCGAGCAGGTGACAATACAACAATTTAAGGGAAACAGTATGGACTGTGACATAACTAGGACCATGTAGTCCTGGCTGAAACCTACTGGACAGATTTCTGTCATCAGGAACGATTCGTAAAAAGGGTAGACTTTTCATAGTATAGCTTTTCTGTCTTAATTAAGACTGCTTTATTAGTAATTAGTATAAAATACACTTTAATAGGACATGTTATGTCCTTTCAGACATGATGTTTCTTTCTAAGTTTTGTTCCTTTGATTTACAAGATGTTTGCAGAAAGACATTAGTATGCTGTTCCTAACACAAGAATTTGGTACCAAATGTCTGCTCAGATGCTTTTCAGTAAATCTGTAGTCTTTTGGGAGCTAGAGACAGGATAAAGGTTTGCAAAGAAACCCAGGACCCAATAGTAACACAAGATGCTGCTGGCAGTAGCTTTATTTCCCGATAAGGTACATCTGTCTTCCTTCTCTATCTTTCTATCCTTCCCTAGCCTCTCTACATCTTATGAATAAAATAAAGGCTAATGGTCTTCTGATAAAAGATACTAAAAGCTTATCAGCAGTAGCTGCATGCATTTAAGATAGCCTCCTTACTGTACAGTAACTCTAAGACTAAGAAACCAAAGTACCCTTTAGCTGTTGCAGCCCTGTCCAGAGGTGTAGATTTGTTTGTGGTGGCTCTAACCATTCTGGCTGTGCATGCTTTTACTTTAGAAAGAATAAAATAGCCGAAAATACGTTCTAATTTACTTTTGCTGTAGCAATATCCTGTTCTTCTCAAAATGTTCAAACAGCATTTCAGCAAGGAAAGCATATTTATTAGCAAAGGGGTTAATATGGTGTTTGGATGCTGCAGACAGAGTTGTTTTCTCACTCTTTAACCATTTGTCTGTTTAAAATAAGTAATTTTAAAAATCTGGCAACTTTCATTATTAATTTATCAATATAGAGTATGATGAGGAAGAAAAATGGTTTCTAGGTTATGTGCTGTCATGCAGTAGAGATAGGAATCATGGATGAGGCAATACAATTGCTCTATTTTTTAATTTGTCCCCCTTTTTTTTTTTTTTAATTGAAGTTACTAAGTGCATATAGCTAATTTGCTCAAATAATGTGAAATAATGCTCTCTCAGTATTTCCCGGTATGATGAACTGATCTATTTTAATTATCAGTTGCTGCTTCAGCTGAGATGAGACTTTAGCTCATGCAGGTCTAAATCAAGCAGTGCCTGTGCTAATGACAGCCCCTGGCCTGTCTAAACTACTACTCTGTCTGCTGCTGCTTGTAGCCGTACTGAGACAATATCAAATTGAGGGAATTGCTCGCAATGGATTTCTGAAGAGTCATGAATTGTTTTATATCCAGAGCTCTGTATCTTTTAAAATCAGATTTCTTGGTACGTGGTGAAATAAATACTTGAGTGGGTCTATTTTCCAGAATATCTATTATTATGACGTGAAATTTAAAATCAAGGAGCTGTGAGGGGCTAATACCTTCCAGAAGCCCGAAGGCATAAGACAAAATAAAAAAAAAACATTGAGCTTTTCTGCTCAGTTCATTATAACACCGTGGGAGATCGGTATCAGGGAAGTTTCTGAGCACGGAGCATAATAGAAGCATTCCCCGAAGTTTCGAAGCAGAAAATAATTTCCAGTGCCCTCTGCTGACTGCAGGCTGTGCAGTGATCCGGCTCTGCTCAGCCGCGTGTGGCTGCGTGTGCTCTCCTCAGAGCCCGGCGCTGGAGAAGTAGGTGCGAGCCACGTTACGAACGGAGCCGTGAGAGTGAGTCATACTTGCAGGATAATGTTTTGCTGCAGGTGCTGCTGTAACATCTAAAAGCTTTTCTTTATGCTCACCTGCAATGAGCCATGATATATTGGCAGATGTGAAAAGCTTTTTCAAGTCCGTTTTGACTGCCGGGTTGCACACGCTACTTAATTTTGGTGTGCTGTCTTTGCCCCTCCGCTGCTTGAAACTGTGTGGATTCTGGGCTGCTAGACAAATGTGAAACACTGTTCTGGACTATTTTGTGCTGCACAATTTCAGTTTTATCCCAGTCACTGAAGAAAAGAAAAAAAACCCAAACCAAACACAAAAAAAACCAAACAGAAACCCCAAAATGGCCAAAAATCCATAGAAGAAAGGTTTGTCTTGTCTTACTCAGAAGAGCATGATAAAACCTTAGAGGGCAAAGTAGACTTTAGTATTACAGCACCTTTATGCACTCTCTTAAACCCTGACAGTTTTTTCTTGAGGTCAAAATAGTCTTTGGGGTACCTTAGAATGAAGATGCTGCAACTTTCCTTTACAGTCAGTGTTATCATCAAACAGGCTTAAGATACAACGCGAGAGCAACACAAGTCCAGCTTGCTTATCAAGCTGCGGATTACTTGGGAGCCTCAATTTATCCATCTACAGCTTAAACCCTTCCCCTGTAACTGTTTGTACTCTGGATCTAGTGCCAGGTTAGGACAGTGTTAATGAAGCAGAAGGCTGGGGCTGATTCCAGTACTCCAAAGCAGAGCAAGAAAATAGGGTAATTGTGAGTATTACAAGAATTATGGCCCTATATAGTATTTGTATAAATTGATTTTAACCTTTCTAACGTTATTCTGGTACCTTTTTCCTTCAACTTCTGTAGCATCTCTGTACTTCAGTATTCCCCCTCAGCTTCTGTAGTGTCTTGATGCTCTGACTTAAACTGGAAAAGTCAATGTCCTGTATCAGTTTCTCTGAAGCAATTTATTTGGATGTTGTGTGCAGGTATTGATGTGGTCGAGCCCCAGACACCTTCTACATTTTCTAAACATAAAGGAAGGCAGCATTTCAAAGCTAGGCTACTATTACAGGCCAAGTAATTACTCTGGGTCAGTAGATGTATTTCAGTAAATATCACTTGGTTAGATCAGGTCCCAGAAGGAGATTAATAAGAGCAAGATGCTTCCCAGGTAAGTCTTTTATCTCATCCTGAGTTCTGATTTCAGTGTGGCTGAATATTGCCTTGTAGGCTCGGGGTAGCTGAAGTGAAATCATACAGATGAATAATGGTATGTGGGCATGGTCAGGTCTGAAGGTCTTGAGGGTGTGTTAAACATGCTAATTACCATGAGGAAAGCAAAATGCGAGGTAGAGTCTCAATTTTGTAAATAAGTATTTTCATCAAGCTATTGTTATTGTGATTGTGCTTCCATTCAGACTTCTTCCGGGCCTCAGTCTCCTTCTCTTTCATGTTCAGTACCACAAGTGGTCTTCAGGGTTTCTTGGATGCTGCTGCAGTGCAACCTGTCCTTTTGGCAGCCAGAGCTGCCTCTGAATCGTGTGTCTTCCACTCCTGTAGATTTGAAGTACTCTTGGCACTTCAGCATGAACACGTGGGACCTGCTGTAAGAAAGCATGTGCCCCTGATCTGCTGATTTCAGATGCATCTACATCAGAGAAATGGTTTGGAAGGTTACATGACTGCACAGTGTGAATGCACTCGAGGGTCAGGACATGGATGGATAACGTAGGTACTTAGCTTCTCACACCTGTGGTGTCCAGTATGTTCACTTCACTGGCTGAAGGCGCAGTTCTGTACGAAATGGTTGTCTAGCCTCTGCATCCTTAAATCAGGTCAGTGATCACAGTTAAATGTAGCTTGGAGGAAGGCAGCATATGAAAGTCTGTCTTTTTCCTTTAGCAAGAAACTTGGTAGCAAGAGCTGTGCCAACATTAAAACCTGCACGGTTCTGAATGCTTCCATAGATGGAGCACTTGCAAAATTCCAATTATCACTAGTTATAAAAGATGACCTTGTAAAGGAAGGTAAACGCTAAGAACGCTCTTGTAAAATAATGTTTGGTTGACCTATCCTAGGGGGTGAAAAAACCTCTCTGTGGTTGTCTTGTCTTCAAAAACCTTTTCAATTGGTTTCAGCATGTTGTTCAAATGAGATAAATCAACTGTTGCTTTTCCTTGCAAGAAAAGCCCTTTAGAGGAATGTTCATGGGATTGTACAAAATTTAACTTCGCCTTCTGCTTGTCTTTTGCAACCATCCGATGTAGAATTTTTTCAGAAATCTTGGGATTATGGAATGAACTCCAGACTATGAGCTGTGACTGCCTGTATATTATTGGTTGCCCCTTTGTTTTACTGTGACACCTTTAATTCCTCCTGGAATTTGGACTTTGCAGTACCTTTCAGGATCAATGGGTACAGAACTGCATTTTAAGGCTGCTGTTTCATTTGGCAATTAAGTATTGACAATGGTAGTAAGGGGGAAATTTTATTCTGCAAGCAGAGTTGATGCTTGCCATTGGTTTCTTTGATAAAAAGATACCCCAGATACATTAGTCTATTGACTGAGTTAATTAGCCATTAACCGACTTAGAAATAGACAGTTGATAGTTATTTATTAAATGAGCACCGTTAATTTAGAAATTATTCATCTTGAAAACAAACTGCCAGCTCTGTAAACAGCTATGGGTACAATTATGATTACATCTTTCTAGCATTCATTTGATCACTGGAAATAGAGCTAATTTAAACCTTCTTCACAATACATTTGCAAGGTGTAATTGATTAGTACTAAGTGACAGTTCTGTCAGACAGGTATATAAATGGCATGCAGATGATTTAATCTATCCCAATCCTTTAGGACACAGAGGACTAAGATATATATCATCTTTTATTTGACCTGCAGTCAGATGATGTGAGACTGTGTCTGCCTGTGAGGAGAGTAGAAAGTTATCATTTTCACATTGTCATTTTTCTGAAGAGGACTGCAAATTAACAGGAGAATTCCTTTCCTAGTAGATTGCTTTAGAGTTTATAAGGTGTATTCTTAATCAAATTTGAACTATTAGTTTGGTTTTAACTAAGTACATGCTCTTCACTGAGAATTATTTTATCTTCCTTCTAGTTCTGATATCTGTAGCAGAGCTATCAAGAGAAGAAGGTTCTTGGCCAGGTATGAGACGTAGGACACAATGATTATGTGGATGACTATGATTAGATTTATTGCTAATTCAGTGATTAGATACTGCAATGCAATGTCTAAATAACAAAACTGTCATTTATTATAATTAGGTATGTTATAATTATGTTGTGGTCCCTCCTGTTGAGTCATGAGCTTTGGGGAGGCTCCCTTGCTGTCTAAACTTCTCAGAAAAGTCTAGGTGTGGGTAGGCTCACTTGGTCTAAGATTTGGTCAACAATCTATGTCTAAAGAGTTATAAGAAGGCTTGGCCAGAAGTGTGCAGGTTTGCAGTCTTTGGCCTTGTGGAATGCACAATTACAAAGCAACAAAGCATCCATGTATCTTCTTTAGGGTTTTATCTCCCTGTTTGATAAGACCTTAGTGATATTGCTTGCCCATCCAAAAGTGAGCATTCCCTCATTTTCAGCTAGGTATACCCTGCAGGGATCCATCCAGAAGCTGCTTGCAACATTTGAAGGCTGTGAGTTTTGTTTGTTTTACTTTCATTTCTATTAAGACCTAGCTGCAGGGTAGTTGCATGTCCTGAGTCCCTGGATAATGTGAGAGTCCCCAGATAATAGTTAGAGGCTAGATAATGTTCATGCACATGAACAAGGACAAGAGAAGCTGCAGTTAACAGGAGAAAGAAGCAGTTACTTGCTTTTATAATTTGACAGCTATTTTGGGAACTTGCTGTCCTTTTCTTTATTTAGTTATGTTGCTACTTGCTGCCAAAGCTGTTTGTTTTCTAGTTTGTCATTATTATCCATGTCTTTACTACAGTCTGCTTGCAGATATTTGGTATACAGAAAGTCAGGGACATGTATTGAAACAAAAATGTATGGCCACATTGTTGGTTTAGAGCCCTTTCTTGGCAGTCAGAAAAGGTATTGAGGGATAGTCAAGTCACAAAATTGAAAATAATTTCTTAATACTTATTAAGAAATCTACAGTAACATCATGCTTTGTCTTGCTGTAGAAGAGAAACAGCGTGTGGTCTACAGTTTTTGAATTGAGGGTACTAGTAACTCATCTTTAGCATAAGGAAACCACTGCTGGCATTAGTAGAACCAGCATCTGTTTGAGAGAAAAAAATTGATCAGGTCCTTGTGAGCAGTTGTGCCCCTTGACTCCTGGGAAGGATTTGAGGCTGGAGCAGATCAAAGTCAGGCACAGTGCAAGACCAGCTCAGGGTTCAGTGGCTCAGCGAAGGGAAGCAGTACACATAAATTGTTACAAATTTGAAGTCTTTGCCCCATTCTGTATGTTCCCCACATATAGTGTGGAAAACCTTGGCCCCTAACACTGGATTTGATTCCACTTGAGAGGCCAAACCACTAAAAGCTCAGACGTTTCTGTATCTAATCTGAACTAATGCAAGGCTCCTTACTTAACGCTTTAAATAAACCAGAGCAGTTAGTCAGCAGGTGCTATTCATTTTGTAAATCGCTTAACATTCAACACTGTGCCAGGAAAATTAAAGTCAGATCTGTTGCATCAAACCGTGTTCTGACGTATCAGATAATATCACCTGGCTTTCCCTCCCTTGTGGGTATATAATGATAATCTAGTGCTGTCCCTAGTGCAGGACTATAATTAAGGTCTTGTCTAGGCAGGTTATCTATTGTTTAGAGCCACACCAATACACTGGAGTGAATCTTCTCTCTGGCAGGAGTCCCAGTGAGAGGGGTGTGACATTCATCAGAACACTAATTAGTGAATGCTGTTATATATGGGAAGAACGTAGTAGTACAAAGTGCAGATATCCTCATTTTTATCCTGGTGCCCTGTTACAACTATTAGTGCTAATTCTCTGAAGTGTGATGTCTAATATGTTTGTGCTTTTGTTTTGATCCACTCCTCCTGTTAGAAAACTCTGAAGTCTTTGGACGGAATAATCCCTCCATGGAAATCAGCTCTATTTTGTCATCACACGAGCAGACAAAAGGGTTTATTCTTCTCTTCAGTAACAAAGCTATATAGATGCCCAACTATTTCCTCAAGATCTTCAGGAAGTCAGGGCTGTCCATGGAGAAATTATAACTGCTTCATGTCATGTCTCACAGTCCTTCGTTTGGCTAGAATTTTTTGGAGAGAATATTCTGCTAGCATTGCTTTTACCATGTACAGGAGCCTTGGGAATGCAAGGCAAGGAGCTCTGTGTAGGATAGTGACCTCTATAATTCCGTAACTAAAATTGGTTGTTTGTTTGGTTTGTTTTTAATGGAGCCTGCAGGTAAATGTGGATTCCTGGCATTACCCACAGCTTGTTCATGTCAGACTGCTGTGTACCAGGTCGTGAGGTGGACTGTGTCACTCATTTTGGTGTACTGCAAAATGAACCATCTGAATTATTTGTGTGAATTCTTTATACCTGATATTATTTAGAATGGAGATGAACGCCTTTCTCTGTAAGGTTGTACGCAGAAGAACCATGGTAGTGTAAACCATTTTCTTTGTGAACTCACACTTGGAACTCATTATGATGCATTTAAAAAGATCCATAGATTAATCACTGATTGATTTCTTCAGATTATGCATATTTTTGAGGGCTTTTGCATTTTTAGCTACTATAATGAAGACAGCCTCCTGCAGATACATTGCTCTCAGAAAGCACATGCTGTGGCTAGATAAGTAACTAACTTTTTCAGGCATTGCCTTTAGGGGAAGAAAAAAAATCAACATTTCTTAAAGGTCACTTTGTAAACCAATAGTTTGTGTTAAATGCTTCTGCAGTTCTGGACACTCTCCAGTGGTCACCTATAATTGAATATAGCAAGAAAATGTCATATCTTGTCTTTTTTTTACTTGTTCTTTATCTTTTTGAGGTGCTAACTTCACTCATCACCCCGCCCCCCACTTGCTTTTGAATATCAGTGGTCCTCTTTCAGTGTATTTTGTTAAAAAGTGCAGCAAGTGCCCCTATAGGTATGTTTTTCTCCATATCAGAGAAATGTAGCAAAATTCCTTCTTTGACCCAATGAGAAAACAATAGTTCTATGTTTCTATCTTACAACATTTTTTTTAAGGGATGAAATGTGAGACTTGATTCTGAGAAATGTTCTCTCTGCTCTTGATCCAGCACATAAATGCAGTGCCAAATTACCTATGCATTTGTGCTAATTTCCCTCATTTGAATTGCAATTATAATTATAAAGGAAATGTTTGGTTTATTTAAAGAAGAGTTTGAGATGTTTGGTTTTGTCTTGATCCCAGAAAAACAGAGTTGAACTACAGAGACACCTTTACTTGTAGCCATTCTTAGGATGTGAAATTGTGTTTGAGTGTTCACCTTACATGATGATTACCATGAGGCAGCATATTTACTGCTAGTGATCAACTAGTCTGTCTGGAACTTCCCTTTCCATGGTGCTTTAATATATTAAGTGCTTAGCTTTGCTTCTGTTAACTGGCTGTCTTTAGCATATGTACGACAACATTCACAGATGTGGTTGAGCCAAAAGCTTTTAGTAGAGTTTTGGGGTAATATTAAATTACCTGTAAAAATTAATTTTATGAGAATTCTGATGTAACACTTGCTAAACAGCACATCTATTCTTGCCTGAAACCTATGAAGCTTTACAGGCATGTGCTTTGCAAATAGTACACTTCACAGCATCCCAGGAATTTAAAATAAGTACGGAGTTACACTCTTGTATCATGCTGATATAACACATCCCATGGTAAAGTACAAGACAAGATGTACACACAGTATCTAAATCCTGCTACTGGATATGTGCACATGTGGTGTCCATCACTGACTGCCCCTCTTGCAACTGGGCTGATATTGCTGGTTGCATTGATTTCTAGTTGGACAAATCAGTAAAGAAAATCAGTGTGCAGGGTGCATGCTTTATGAAAATATTCACTTTTAGCTGTGCTGAGATTGGGTAGCCAGTGAGACTAATTTAAAATGTTTTCAGCCATTACCTCCAAACTGGGAGCTAGTGCCATCTTGCCTTCAGCCTTTCAAGTGCTCATTTAATCACCCTCATCTGACTGCTTAGCATATAACTGTATTTTGTGCTTGGCCTGACTGTGCTACCAGTGCAGCTTCATCATCTACAGCAGCAGAAGCAAATAAGTGGGATCCTTGAAAGAATGATAGGCAAATGAATCTCACTGACAGTACATCAATTAACTTAGTAATGTATTACAATTGCCATCAGTGAAGAATACAAGCCTGAGCAACCTTGAGCATATCAGAGCTCTGCAGGATCCTGGCCTTGCACACCTTGCCAGTGCAGCACTGCTAAAGGGTAAAAGCTGCCAAATAATCCCTGCAGAATTAATGAGCAACATTTTCAAGCTACACTGGTGGGTTCAGTTCGGCACAACTGCTCCTCCCTGTCCTCCTTCACAGAGTTTGAGACCACCCTCCACCAGAGCATGCTCTACATCCTGGCAAAAAGAGCTTGAGGTGCAATTGCGTGACACCAGCAAGCTGGAGTTGCTGGCTCCATACTGGTTAATTAGGGCTCTATAGATTCCCAAAGCAGCCTGGTAGTGCACCACAGCTTCAGTTTGCTGCTTCTACCCTTTGGTTTTCTGCTGCTTGCTTTAGCTGCAGAAAGTTGGGGCAAGGAGGTTGTAGCCGGGTGGGGGGTCAGTCTTTTCTCCCAGGTAACAAGCAATAGGACAAGAGGAGATGGTCTCAAGTTGCACCACGGAAGGTTTAGACTCAATATTAGGAGAAATTTCTTCACAGAAAGGGTGGTCAAACATTGGAACAGGCTGCCTAGGGAAGTGCTGGTATCACTGTCCCTGGAAGTGTTCTGAAAATGTGTAGATGTGATGTGTAGAGACACATGGTTTAGTGGTGGACTTGGAAATGCCGGGTTAATGGTTGGACTCTGTCTTGGAGGTCTTCTCCAACCTAAATGATCCTATGAAATGTGTTAAACCAGCCCTGGAGGCATTACTCCAGAGGCATGACCCGTCAGTCAAGGTCTGCAGAGATACTGCCAGCAGGAATATGTGTTCCTTTGTATACCCTAGAATACACACAGAGCAAGGTAGTAACTATGATACTTCAAATTTCTGCTACTATGCATGTACTACCTGACGTGATACCTGCATTTGCAGGACTTAGTTGCAACTTCATAGTGAGAAGAACACCCATGAAGACCTAGTTTAGTTTCCACCTACCCAAAGATGATCCAGTAAAGAGTCTTCTTTGAGAATTGTCTTTATACTGCTCTTTGGTTTGCTAGCTACAGGATTTCTTGAAGGAAGGTGATACTTTAAAGCTCATGCAATCAATTCTAAGCTCTAAAAGGAAGTCCTTGATGGATTTCCTGATTAAAAAGCTTATTGTCCTGTGTCACTTCAAAAAAATATATCAAAAGTCAAGTATTCGAATATATGAAAATGCAAGAGTACTAAATCCAAGAATAGTAATTCCGCATGTTAACTTTTTCCTCCAAATTTTTCTGTGTGTCCCAAAGCTAGGACAGCTTTTTCAAGTAAGAGAAAAAGAGGACATGACTGACTAATGAGTGTCTGGATCATAATACCACCTTAAAAGGGGTCGGATTAAGATGGAACTTATTGTAGTGTTCAATGTTAAAATTCAATGTCCTTTTGTTACAGCTTCCATGGCTTCATTTTCTTTTGGAAAGATGATAGTAAAGATTAGCACTTTCTTCGACTCTTAAAATAGAAATACATATATTTTGCATGTTGGCATTTTTAGTTTTTCCCTTTTGCCTTCATTTTCCAAATGCAATGAGAATAAGCAAGGTGAATAAATTATTTCATGTTTTTCTTTTTACCTTTTAAAATAATTTTGGAAAAGTATAGCTTTCCTAGATTTATAAATCTTACAATGTTCATTGGAATAAGAAAAAACATATTTATTTTTTTAGCTCTCTTTCTTCAGGGTGGTAAGCCACATATGTTTTTTAAGTTTTTTTGTTTACCATTTAGTTACTTGCACAAAACTGAAGGATTTAAAATTTTTCCTGCATAATCAGAAAAAATCTCAGTCTTGCTGATAGTTTCAATTGTGAACAACTTGACATATGGATATCCTGTTTCAAAAGCAGTACTTAGAGGGAAAGAATATAACTTCCGAAATAATTATTAAACCTTTATTGCTTTCTGTTTTGGCCTACCTGACTATCCTTTTTTGATTGAATGTTTTGATGATAATGAGACATTTATGTTCACAGATCTCACTTCCTATGAAAATGATGTATATTGTTCAACAGAAGTCTATGGATCATTGCAGGGCGCTCAGATAATGATGGGATATTTCATTACGCCCTTATCAAAGAATGTGCTATGTAATGTGATTATGGGTGATTTTTTTCAATTAAGGTGTGCCAGTTTCCAGTTATAACTCTCTTCCTAGCTAATAATATTTCTTCAGTCTCATTAAGGTATGTTATGCAAGTATCAATTGGGAACTATCATTTAGTTCTTCCACAAGTAACAAAAGCAAAGAGCTGAGGAAGGAGACCCAGCTAGTTTGATAGTTCAAGCTTTCATAAACGCTTTTAAACAGAGCTTGAAAAAAAAAGCATACACTTTAAACTTCATTCAACCTCCTACACTGACCCTATTCCTGCTGTCCTTATTGCAGGGAAAATCCTGTTTCACCTCTGGTGGTAGCTTTACATCCAGGCTTACAGGACACAATTTTTCTTTGCTTTTTAAGGACTCAGTCTGGTTGTAGGAAACAAATATATGTAATTACTCAGCAATAAAGGTTCAAAACATGTTGTTAGAGCTCAGTGAAAATGTAACACTCTCATGCATGCTGAATTGCTGCTATCTATCTAACAGATGTATAAGGAACACTACTACCATTTTATTGTATTAATATTCCTAATAATATTTACACTATATAACATTCTTCTCTCTCTTTTTCTCTCTCTTTTTTTTTTTTCTAAATTTGGATTTTATTAAAAATAATTTTCTGACGTTCTTTCTGCTGTTGGGTAGCAATTTTCTCTGCAAATACTAACTCAGACTACTGGCAAAGCAAAGGGTTGTTCAACATGATTAAGGGTATTGAAATTGCCCTAAATTGCTAATCTTGTACAAATACTATCACATTTGAAGTTCTTGCTTTCTCAAAATGGGGGGAAATTGATCTCTTAAAGCCAGTTGGAAATATAATATTAATAAATTGAGATTTATAAACTGAACCACCTCCAGTGTAATTTGTTTTGTACAGATTATAAGGCATAAGGGACATTTTCTCTCTGTATTTCAACAGAAATTCAGTAGTCTAATAGAAGTGCTAAGGATTTAAATTAGTCTGAACTTACCCTTTTGTGATTTAAAGTATTCACATATAGCAATCAAGGCGTAGCCTTTTTCCCTGAGTTACTACACTAAAAGATTAGCAATAATACCATAGCTTCATGACTTTATGGTTGGATTGCCAAGTAGAATATGTTTTTGTCTAGTTCTTATCGGGATGCTTAGCTGGAACATCCACAATGGGAATGACAATTTGGGGTCCACCCCCACCCCCTCCACCCCCAACCCTTTATAGTTCAGATTGTGCCTAATTGAATTCACATTTATATTTAGGTCGAGTAGAAATGAGGGGTTGTATATGTATGCAAAATATGGGCTGACAGCAATTTCTGCCCGGGGCGCCTCTAGATCTCAGTGATTTCGTGGTGAAGGTGATTACCTGCTATTAGTCACAACAATGGGCTTCTGGGCATAACAGCATTGAACTAGACAAAAAGCCTAAAATGCCATAGAATCAGCAATGACAGGACCCAGGTGGGTGAAGGAAAAGAGAAGCTTTGCTGCTGAACTTAGAGGGCAGCTCTTATACCTCTCCTCCTTTAAACTTAAGGGAAGGGAAAAGAAAGCAATGGTAGAGCAGTGAACCACAGACAGTTTCAGAGAGTCTATTCAAACTATGGAATGTTTGAAAATGAGGGAAAATGTCTTGAGGCAAAATATTAGATTTTGTGACACAGGTTAGACAAATATGTATGGGGATGGTTTAGCTGTGCACAGCAGCATGCTGGTTTTACCGTCACAACTACAGCAGCTGATAAAGTTGCCTTCTTCCTTAGATTTCCCTTCACTTCTGAGAAAATGTGGAGTTATTCACTTCCCTGAAATGTCTATTTACTCATGAAAAGTTGCCTGATACTAAATGGACTTTTACTCTTTGCCACATCCATTAAGCCGTTCATTGTGATCGCAGAGCAGAAGCACCACTTGTGCCACATAAACAAGCTGTAACTACTGTAATGCGAAAAGAAAAGCATGATGTGACTGTAGCTAATATTAGGCACAGCATTGTAATCCTACACTAATAGAATGTCTTAATAATAATAATAATAAAGTCTTATGCCTTGTTCCTTACACTGCGTTTAGATTCAAGTGGAGGCAAGTGACGTGTTGCAGCTAAGGAACACGCTGGAAAAGAATAGATGATAGCCTTAAAACTTGTAAATACTTTCTGAACAAAAGATTAAGGAGGCAAAACTCTAGAGGAAAATGGCAATTCGTAGAAGCTCATGCTCTGAAGGACGAGGCAAATGAGGTGGTCCAGTATGTCTGGTAAAGGTCAAATGGCTGGGTGACCAAGACCATTCCTTTTGCTCTTATGCACATACAAAGTGCTGGTACCTAAAGGAAATGGTTTTCATCCAGCATACTTGTATGAAAAGATCTCAGACAAAAATGGGGTTTCACGGTTGGTTTTTTGGGTGATTTTACAGTATCTGAGTCAATTTACTTCATAAATGTCACAGAACCTCGGTAGCACATACACCTATAGGACAGACAGCTGTTTACAGAAAATCCATTTCAGCTCATACGGTGTAATAGAAGATGAATAGAGGCTTCCTGACATTTAAATTAAGGGAACAAAATGGAAATTGAGCATGAAAAGTGCTTAACAGCACAGCAACAGATAGGATTGCTAAAGAAAATAAATCTGTTTTGTTACAAAATTGTAGCTTAGAATTGTAAGGTTTAAAAATGGTCACAGCACTCTAATTATATCCTATTGTCCCTAATGCATGAAGGAAAATGAAAAGAATGGGCATAATGTTTTGATCTGAAACAGTTGGTGTAAACTAGTGTTCAGATGAATCAAAGAAACCACAATATGTAGTTATTCTTTATTTCATCATTTTAATTCCTTATTTATATAGTCTATTATAAATTCATATAATCTACAGAGGACTTTAGTGTAATTATGTGACTTCTTTATCAGTTGGTAAAAAAATAGAGTTCATAAACAGTAAACACGCTTTGGTGGGGGGGGGGAATTGTGTTAGTGGGTTTTTTTGGGCTCTTGATTAGTTTTGCTATGTTGAGGGCTATTAAAATTTTTGATTGTTTCAAGCCACAACAGTGATTTTGAAATTTTTTTTCTCCCTGAACTTTTGACTGAAACAAACCCAAATTTTAAAGAAACTCAATCAATAATACTTAACCTAGATACGTAGTAGTACATCTTAAAGTAAGAATTCTTCACATACTTATTGAAAGAAATCATAAAGTTAAACCAAACAGAGAAAAATGAGACATAGATTAGAGAAAATGAGGTATGTAGCACTTGGTCTGCAATGATTCGTGTGATCTGTACTTAATTTTCCATTCTATCCTATTGCGCTATTTTTCTGGACACACTTCTACTGATATAAACCTCTGTGGCTGCTTCTTCAAAAAGACAAACCTTTTCATGTTCAGGTCAACATACTGATTTTGTGTGTGTGTGTGTGTGTGTATAATTCTCATCTAGCAGTAGGCTGAAAATGTTTTCCAGAAAGGTGTTTTGAGAGATGTACATTACCAGCATGTAGAGAAATCTTTTTTACTCTTCCAAAATAGAAACTGGAGACTGAACTCCAGAAGAGATAAAACCTGAAATCTCAAGAGATAAATGAAAAAAATGTCTTCTTATCCCCATGTGAACAGATCAGAGAAAAAAAAAGAGAGAAAACATAGAATCATAGAAAGGAAGAGATCTCTAAGATCAATGAATCCAACCACTAACCCAGCACTGCCAAATCCACCACTAAGCCATGTCTGTAAGTGCCACATCTACGCATCTTTTGAATACCCCCAAGGATAGTAACTCCAATGTTTCCCTGGGCATCCTGTTCCAGTGCTTGATAACCCTTTTGGTAAAGAAATTCTTCCTAACGTTCGATCTAACCCTCATCTGGCATAACCTGAGGCCATGTCCTATTACTTGATACTTGGGACAAGAGACTGACCCCCACCTAACTACAGCCTTCTGCTTTACAGACAGCACACAGTTTTCCTATACACTGTATAAAGAGTATGTGGAGAAGACATGTCAGTATGGATAAAAGCATGACTTAGCATGCTTAGAAATACCTCTTAGAATGGGTGATCCAGAAAAATGGAAAACAAGAGAGAAGTGCCGGTAGATTGATTTGAAATGCTTTTGTTTGTGCTGGAGATGCTGACATCAGTTGACCACGGGACTGAGGGCTGCCATTGTAATGTTTTTTTCCTGAGTAGTTAGAAAAACAGATTCCCCTAAGTTTCTTAACTTAGGCACCTCAAATAATTACTTCTCCATTTTTATTCAGTATTGTGTTAAGGATTGTGTTGTACCAAGGTAAATGGAAGTAACAGTGATTATTGGAAGCAAGACTGTACATCTAGTAAATTTTCAGACTTGCCTAAGTGATTAGAAATTACTTGTTTGGTATTTGGTTTTTTTATGCTGTGTAGTTTTAGGTCATCATTCAAAAGTAAAAGAAAGATGCATCTTGAGCAGAAAAATCATAGGCGGGTGAGGATGAGATAACAGATGTGACTGTAATATGACATTTTTTGCTAAGCTGGTGAATTTTCTACATCAAAATATGACTGACTTCCATGGCTACAGTATCCGTACCATGACTACCACAAAACTGAAAATCAGGGTAAAACAGGTGTCACTTTCCCCATCTGTTTTTCTCTTTATTTTTGAAGACAACTAACACAAGGAAAGGGGAAAAAAAAAAAAAAAAGAAAAAAATCCTGATACAGATGGCAAATCCACAGTGGATAAAGCCCAAATGCAGCAAGAAGAGATTAGTATGTTATTCCTATAGGACAGTTTGGGACACTATTAGAAAACAAATGGAGAGAAGTGCTTAGGTGAGTCCTTAAGGATAAGGAGGAGGATAATGATTGCAATTGGAGTAAGATCCTAGAGCAGAATGTAAAGCTTAGGTGTCATATACAGTGTCTGCTAGCAAATTATTATTCTGTTTCTGTGCTGTGATGTAAAGGAATCATCATAAAGATAGATTAAAGCCCAGGTCAGTTTTATCAGCTCTGGGAACACAAGTGAAGAGATTTCTTTTTGAACAGATAATGTTGACTTGCTTGACTTGGACCAATTATGTCAAGTAAAACTGTCTTATACCACATGTGTTTCATCCCAGTTTTTCCTGTGACCTAGAAATACTTTGCTCACATGGAACTTTGACTTTGAAGAATAGAACTTATAATACGAGAAGAGGAAGTGCAATGTAGAGCAAGTCACAGATCCATTGAGACTGAAACCTTGATAACTGAGAAAAGAGAAAAAGTACTTTGATACTCATATGAAGCCTTGTAATTGAAACATTGGCTTACTTGAGTTACTGCTTCTATAAATTGAAGTGCACGATATGAAGCGACAATTTCCTCATGGGAAATAGGCAAGACCTTAGCCCTTTAACAAGATGTATTCAAAATAATGAGGTGCTGTTCTATGCATTAGCTTCAGAAATATTTGCAATTTAAGATGTAACCAATTAATAAATCACAAAGGTCTTACTTTAGTGTTCTTAGTATGAGAAACTAACTTATGTCAGTCCGATGACTTAATTAAAAGTAATAAATTACATATACCATGTTTATTTTTTATAACTGAGCAAAAGATTTAATTATCAAGGCTGTAAAAATAATAGGTTGAACAGATTAGTTATTTATTTTTCAGAAGAGTTGTGCAAATTTTGTTCTTTTAAAACTTGATGTGCAAATGCTTTGGCAGGGTTTTGCCCATCTCTGAAAATGGGCTCGAATCCTGCACTATAAATGTTCCTTAGCTGTCCTTGCAGACACGACATCCTTCTCCTTGAGCAACCTTAATCACAAATAGTTGTGATAGTATATAACATTCCATGCTATACTATAAGCAATTGCCAAGGGAGGCCTTCACTAACTGGGACGTGCTACTCCACTTTGTAGTGCTCTTTCTTCAGTAAATGGAGTTATCTCTCCCCTCTCACTCTACAAAGGACATTTCTAAACATTACAGAATAGAAAACAATTAGAAACTGCAGGAAAATGTAGGTGTCAATGGCTGTTCAAATAATTAAATCGTTGGAAGAAAAATACTCTGCTGTTTGATCTAATAGAGATTTTATCCTAGTAATTTTCACACAATAGGAACCTTCCAGCCTAGACAAATTAAAAGATGATTAAGCTCATACATGTGTTGTGAAACTAAGGACAAAGTCTATGGTAACTGGGCCACTATCTGCTGTAATAGAAATAGGAGGGTCTTTCCAGTGAAGCAGGCAATTACTTACAAGTGTGTCAGGGTACCCACCATTGGAACTGTCTATTATTTTAATTGCTAGTTTAAGTAACTTCGTTTCAGAACTGGCAGTTTTTTGTTTTCCACAAGTTTTCAGGGATTTTTTTTTTCAACAACATAATGTCCAACTACTGAATGCAAGAGCACTCTAAGCCATTGTAACTTAGGGCAGTGCAGGTTATAAGAACACACCTTTCAGCCTTCAGTGCTGAACAGTAAGCCATGTCCGGCAGGAAACCTTTCCGTTTGTACTACAGTAGCATGTAACCATCTCAGATACCACTGATGAGCTTGAGACAGCCCCTCAAAGAAAATAATTTATATAGTCCACAACGGAGGAAGAAGCCATGTTGTCCTGCCAGTCCTCAGATTGCCCTCAGTTATTTAGGTGCTCTAAGGCAAAGCTGCAGCTTGAACACAGTTGGGTGGAGGCAACCACACCAGTGACCTTCCCTGCACCTAGCACTCAAATTCATGGAAGCTTGTAAAGCCTGGCCAATGTAATTCAAAACCACGGGAATGAAACTAAGTGTTAGTCCAGCTAGTTAATTTCTGATTTTAGAGGCATGCCCTGGGATCCTAAAACTGATCTTCTCCACCTGACTGCTCTAAAGCATTTAATAATGCTGCAAAGGTAAATGGGATTTTCAATGGTCTGCTTTTTTATCTTCAGGCAACAGACAGAATGTGATAGTTTAATGATCAGCTGGAATGCCATCGTATCGTCACTGCTCAGTTGGTGAAACTGAGGTTTTTCTTCTTCTATCTCCTAAATTAGATAATATTAAAATGACTGGAACATGTACTTTATTCACGATATCCTAAGGCTTCATCTGCTTCTCTTACCCTTCTGTCTTTTTCTTTTTTAATGGTTATGTAACAGTTGTATTAAAGATAATTTTCCTCATTGACAAAACAGTTTACAACAAAAAAGTTTTTTGCATCCCTCATATAAATAAGCTTTGTTTTTTTTCTCTAGTCTTTATATCTGTCATGAGCTGTTTTCACAATATGTATGTTTGTTCAAATCTCAAAACCATGGACTTCCAAATGACTGCATTAGCAGTCTAGTCTAAATCGAATCCACGTGAGTTATTAAAGCCCCATGATAGAAAAGAACTGTCAAGAACCTGCAAACAGTTTCATTTTATTAATGTAATATTGTAAAAATAGTCCAATGACTGTGATAGGAAAAATAATTTCAAAACAGA
This sequence comes from Ptilonorhynchus violaceus, assembly GCA_013397565.1. Lineage (NCBI taxonomy): Eukaryota > Metazoa > Chordata > Aves > Passeriformes > Ptilonorhynchidae > Ptilonorhynchus > Ptilonorhynchus violaceus. The sequence goes on along the minus strand of VZRJ01013354.1, from coordinate 1,922,229 downwards.
AAATACTAGATTCAAAAAACTTTCCTAGTTTTTCTGCAGTGTTTACTTGTAATTGCTCTCTCTGCTAAATGTGATTGTTGGTAATACGCTATGTTAAAATATTACTTCTACCAGACCCCAAAATGTGAGAAGGGTATGATTATAAAAATTCCTTGCATTTAAAGCACCAATTCCTCACATAGTAGGTTTGGCTACCTCGCTGATGTTGCAAATAAAGAAAGCAAATCATAGCTGTCTAGCACCTATGGTTTTATAAAAAACGGAACTGAATAATTTCTTTAGCTTTAATTTAATCTATGACTTTCACAGACCACTGTGCTACCATGCAAAGGGTCATCACTGATTTTACTTGGGTTTGCTGCAATGTGACATTGTGCATGTGCATGCAACTGTTGCCAATAGAAATTCTAGTTTCTAACGCTCTGCCCCCAAATCAGGAGCACTTCCTTTTGTTTTATAAGATGTATTTGTCTGAACGGAAAAGTATTTATTCTGTGCAAACTTGATTATAAAGCATCCCCATGCAGAGGAAAATTGAACTACTTTTGTCTTCTGAGGTAGAAAATAGAATATAAATATGTCAGTTTGTATACTTTTTCTATCTGGTTATTCACTTTTTCTCCCATAATGGATATTTCATTCTATTTGAAGTGCCTTTGTTGTACCTTTCCTTCATGATAGCAGGAATGTAAGTCAATAAAGCAGAGACTAATAAAGACATAGTATTCATTAGAGATATTACAGCATTGGAGCATATTTCTGTAAGCTGAAATCAAGTATGCCAGGAATGTAAATGCATTTCTACCGGGATAAACTGCTATCCAAGATCACAGTTTCAAAGAAAATTGTTGGTTCATTATTAGACAGTTGATATTTGGAGGTTTTAGTTGTTGAATGGTTCAACCTCTATGTTTCCTGTATGTCGAAATGCCCATGTACTGTTGTGTGCCAGGGTACATTTGGCAACAGGACATAGAGTGCCAGAAAGATTTCTTCACTATAAGTGGTAAATTTCCCAGTGTTCAGAATGAGAGTTTGTTTTTAAATATCTGGAATTCTGTGCCTTAGAATTTGCTGAAAGAATGAATGCCACAATAACCATTGACCTGCTGGCGGTTGTTTGTGAGGCCTTTACCTGAATGGTTGTGCTCTGAGCATATAATGTGACCTTTCTACAACTGAGTATTTGGAATTTCTAAGTGGATGATATTGTCTCTTTGCTTGCAGCTACAGTGCTTCAGTTTTATTTAGTTTTCTGTGTTTATACCTTAGCATCATGGAAACCGTAGATAGTTACAGAGGCTTCTTAGGCTTATCAGCGAGAGATATCTGAAATGTGATGGAATTAGATGACCCAAGAAGGTGATTAGACCTTTCTGCAGAAAATAGCTGTAATTCACGGTGCAAACTAAAGAAAGATTACTTTTTTTCTTCACTGTAAGTTCATAGAGAGTGTTTTTATGTCATCTTCCTTCAAAAATATTTAAAGACGTGGGTCTGTGAGCAAAAAGAGGGCTAGCTGCACTCTACAAGACTGAATTCAAACAGAAAACAAGAGACTTTGGAACTATTGGACTTTGGAACTATTAGTGCAGGGCTGTGTCTTTTCCTGTTTGTGTGTGTGTGGGTTGTGTATGTGGCTTTCGGTTTGGTTAGTTTTTTGTTTGTTTGTTTGTTTGTTTGGTGCTTTATTTTTCCCCCCTTCATTTCCTAGGAAACAAGCCCAGAACTCAGGCAGACTTAAAAAATTAAAACCAAACCACAAAGTGCTTGAAATGGTATAGAATGTGACATTTTAGTTAATGCAAACGAAATAAAACCTATTTTCACTGCTCAGATGTGTCAATTGAATTTAAAGGAGAGATCAAACCTAAAGACATCTTAGACTTTGATTTGAAAAGTATCTTGGTCACTGTTTGCGCACTCTTACTCTCAATTTTAATCACATAAGGGCAGGAGTAATGTATTCATGTCAAAACCAATTACTAAGCGCTTGGTTAGTAAAACTAAGTGTTGCTACAAGGTGAAACTTGGTGTGTGCATTAACACTGAAGGCAAAGCAAAACCGTATTCTGGTACCATGCAACAGTATTCTTTTGCTCCAGGGCAGAACGAGGGTGAAACTTGACTTTTTTTGGGCATTAATATAATTAGTATTTCACTTTGAGGGCGTGATCCAGTTTCTGGTTGTGTCAGAGTAATAGAAGACTCTTTGTCAGGTACAAGAAGCATGACACAGATTATGTAGATGAATGTGCCTAGATTTATTGCTAATACAGTACCTAAATATTGCCAGTGCAGTATATAACACAAGCAGGTCTAAAGGGCTATAATATAAGCAGGTTTGGCTAGAAACATACAGGTTTACAGTCTTTGGCCTTGCAGAATGCACAATTACAAAGCAACAAAGCACCTATGGAGCTATGTTAAGATTTTATTTCTGTATGTGACCAGAACTTTGTGCTTTTACTCACCCATCTAGAAGTAAGCGTTCCTTGTCTTTGGGCTGGACATATCCCGAAGGCAGCCCTGCCAAAGGGAAGGAAAGCACTGGGAAGCTGCCTGCAACGTTGGGAGAACAGTTTGTCTTGTTTGCCTCATCTCCAGCAGCATTTTACACCATTTTACAACATTTTACAGGCCAAAGTCAATCAAAATCCCCACAGCTCCCCATCTCTGGAATGCATTAATTATGCCAGCATCCAGACAGTTCCTTCTGCAGTTCCCACCTATCTTTTGTCATAGTTGCAGTCACATTGACAAGATCTCCACTGAGACCAGGAGTGAGCTGTGCCAGAGTAGTGTTTCTTGACAACTGTGGGAGTTGGGTAGACATACTCTTTGAGTAGCATTCTGTGAAAACCTGTCAGACCATCATAATCACAGATAAGTGGCTTCTAAGAAAATTCAGAAATGTAATTAAAATATACTAAGCATTTATAAAACTTGGTTCAAGAAAGTACATTTCACTTGCAGATCAAAGCTGAGACAAGATTTAGTGGGGAGTTGTTTTAACTCAAGGTGGGCAAATGAAGGAGTATGCCAAAAGACTCATGAGCAAAATTCAGGTTAAAGCATTGGAAGTCAATGGTTTAGCTTAAGGACAAAGGAAGGCAATGTAATGAAAAGGTTGTACTGGGACAGGCAGGACATTTATCTCTCCTGGTGTCTTGTCTCTCTGATAGTGTCTGGGGGGAAAATGCAAATGCTTGAGGAAGAGTATAAGACTGTTGAGGCAAGTGCATAGTAATACTTCATTACTTTCCCAGCCTCAAACCATTTATAATTTGGAAAGTTACTGAGCTAGAAGAGCTTTCTTTGTGGATTTTTTAACCCTCAGAGTATTTCTCTTTAATGAAGATACCCAGCCTGTTGTTGAACTTACATGAACTTGCAGCATCCTGTGGCCAGGAATTCCACAGCTTTGTTACAAGCTCTGTGATGAACCAACTGATTTCAGTTATTCCGAATTTTTCACATAGTAATTTTAATTTGGTACAATTTAGCTCTCTTACTAGAAGAGGCGGTGATCATGCTAGACCTTCTCCCTCCATGTCATTCATGATTTAGTAGACGGTTGCTGCATATCTTTGTCTTTATCCAGACTGATAAGTCTGTACCTATTCATTCATAGAGTTCAGCCTGGAAAGATTTCAGATCTTCAAGTCTAACCCCACTCCTTTGTACAGACTCCATCTGATCCTTTCATCTTCTTTTTTTTGAAGACTTCCCAGTTTTGCCAGGGCCTGTGTAGACAGAGGATCATGCTGCACTGTCTTTGAGATGCAAATTTGCTATGAGTTTATAGCATGTTATAATGAAATTTTCTTTTTTTTTCCTAGATATTTGTACATATCTCTGGATACTTTTTTTTTTTTTACTAACCTCTTTAAATTGCAGGATATGTAAGAAGATATATATGATAAAGTTGTGTTAGTGAAGTCATGTGTGTAAACTCTTTTCAGTTAAAGTACTGATACTTGTCAAAAATCTGAACATAAAAAATAAGATATATTTCAGTTGAGAGCTCATTATATAAATGGAGTTTCATAAGAAAAGTTCTGTCTTTCCACTATTAATATTCATAATAATGACATAAGATTGAGAGACAAGACCTTATACTTAACATGATATTAAAGACAGAAGTTGATGGAGGAAACACATCACAGAAAAACTCTCCCTCAATTACATTTAAAATGGGGGGAAAGGGTAAAATTGCAGCATTTTGCAGTGAACCGCACAGCATATGTCTGAACTGTGGAATTCATTATTCACACGAGACTTCCGTATTATAAACAGCAAATTTATAACCAGCCTTTAGAAAATCTGAAATTCTAACCTGGGAAACTGTAACTTATATCTCTGATGTAGACCTGTTATGGTGGAATATTGATAACACTGCATTTCATAAGTGCATCTGATGGTGCAGTTCATAAGCTTTCATAGCTATGAAACTTTTGCTTGTAGTAGTGATATAAAGATGGCCCAGGCACAGATGAGGACCTGAAGCTTAATGCTATCAAAGGGAATGAACTGCACAAAGACACATTGTTCATCAAAGACTATGTAGAGCAGAGGTAGCACATCACACAGACTGTCATATCAGACTAAACCTGCCCCTTGCTTAGGGCAAGCAAAGCTTTCATGCCAGCTGAAGTGTGACAACAGGGAGCATAAAGACCATTACACATTCAACCCTTCACATCACTTCTTAGAAAAGAAGCATAAAAAATACCTTTTCAATCTGTGGAACCGTGTCTGAACAGTGTCTTCATGTTGGCCATTGCTGGGTATTGTTGAATGCTGTCTAACTTTTTATATAAACGTGCACCGCGTTTGGGCTTATTTTTAATGTCATACATGTAGCCCTCTGAATAGTAACACAGTATCATTGGTGGTAGCGCTGCGAGGTAGACGGATTACACAGGTGCTGAGCACCAGCAAAACAGGGAAATGGGACCTGCCTACTGCTTTAGCAGTGGCGAAAGCTTAATTACTGTTTCCCACTTTGCATCATCCTTCATGGAATTTGCGGTCTAGAAAATTTCACTGACAAAATGTTAGGATGCTTAGGATGTTGCAAGGTTTGGAGAAGTCTTGAAGGCAATGGATTCTGGGATGCAAAGAAAGCAGAGGAGGTGAGGTGATAATTTTCAAGCATATTTGAATTAGCTGCAGTGACAGAATGAATTAATTTTCCATATTCTCCTATGCATCAGGCTGATTGGCATATAACAAAGATGGGTTGTCATATGCTAGGAGAAGTCTTGAAGCACCTGGGAAGGAAGGCTTGAGGAATCTATATCACTAGATGTTTCAGGAAGAGAGTGCAGAAACAGTACAGAAATACTAGCTTCTGCCTTGCTATTGGTCATGTTGAGACTGATTCTGCTGCACTGCACAAGTTGATGTATTTAATGGAACAACAACCTGAAGATAATGTGAAGATGAGCTGTAGAAAAAGATTGACAGGCTGGAGAAAATGTACTAATGGGCAACTTTAACCTAACAGAAGCATCATAACAAGAACTAATGACTGGAAGCAGAAGATGCATAAACTCAAATTAAAAATAAGACACAGATTTTTGTGCTGAGAGTGATTAACCTTTGAAACAAACTGCCAAGTGGAACTGTGGATTGTGTATTTCCTGAAGATTTAAAATTAATACCAAATGTTCTTTCTGACAGTTGGGCTCCAGTTAGGCTTAGTAACAGTCCACAAATAGTCTAATCTTTTTTTCAGAAGTGGAATTGATTATTTTTATTTTTTTTTTTTTTGGTTTGGGATGTTGGTTTGTTTTGGCTTATTTTCAACATAGTCAATTTTTACTTCTTCCACTTCTCAACTTGCTACAACCACAGTATCACCTACTGACCTTCCTTTTGGATTCCAATCATCAGCCTCTGTTTTAAATAGACAGTGTACCCAGTGGGTCATAGGAAACAGTAGTTCAGGGTTTGGATGTGGGAGCCTCAAAATGATATCACAACTTCTTTCTTATGCTGTTTACTACAGTAAAATCTTGGTTATTAGCATGCTGCAGGAAAAATGGGCAAACATTTTATTGGTGAAATACTGGAAATTGGATTAGATGATGTCATGATGTCTTAAACATTATGGATATATTCATATCCAACTACTACTAGCAGATGGTAATGGTGTGCTTATTTCTGTTTAGGAATTTGTGCCTTGCCTGACTTGATGCTATTATTGATCAATTTCTTAGATAATATAAAAGGTAATACAACATGTATTTTTCTTTTTTTATGACATTTTGATTTTTGTCTTTAAAATTCAACTGTAAATTGCACTATAAATTTTACGTGCAATGTCATCATTCAGTATTAAATCCAACATTCTGTGCAACATTAAATTCAGTGCTCTAACCCCCTACTGTAGCATACAGAGCATTGCAATCAGCCTGACAGAATCATCCATTCACATTACTAGGCTCCTGTAAACCATTTGACTGTCATTAAGTCTGTAGTCAAAATAACAAAGGTCTTTTTTCAATTGTCCCATGTCCTTTTGTATGTATAAGAATATATCAGGATTTTTCAAGTATAAAAGTTTAGCAGAAGAAAGAAACCAAAAAGATTAGAGGGAGAAAAAGATCTATCTTTCCTTACTTGACATTTTGTTATTAGGAGAACTCAGCAACAAATAATTAGTTCAGGATTCTTTGCTTGCTTAGACTGCTTATTTACTCCCTGCTTAATATTTGTATATTCAGTAGTGTCTAAGAGCACAACCAAAGCTTGTTCTGCATACAATAAAAGCTACTCCCTGGCTCTGGAGTTATATAGTTTAAGTGTCAGCTTGTAATACCCTTGCTCATTTTGCAAAGATATATACTTTGCAAATAGTCATTTTGAATTAAGCAATGTACTGCTCAGAAGGAAGAAAGGATGCAAAATGTGGCCCTAAGGATAAGATTCATCTCCCTTAAATTAGCTATTCAAAGTGCAGTTAAACATTTCCTACTTGATCCCTTTTAATATTGATTCAGCTGTCTGGCCCAGGCAGACACTTCCCTTGTATATATAATGCACTGTACTTTGAGCAGTTAGGAGCTTGACTTGGCAGTGAACTTCCAGGCTCTTAGACTCCTGCTACGATTCTTAGAGCTCCCATCCTTTCCCTGCATTGATTTCTTCAGTTGTCCACTTTTTGCTGTACCTGTCCCAACTTTCTTTTATAGAATCATAGAATCATTTATGTTGGAAAAGACCTTCAAGAACATCAAGTCCAACTGTTCACCCAGCACTCCCAAGCCCACCACCAAACCATGTCCCGAAGTGCCAGATTCATCCATCTTTTAAATACCTCCAGAGATGGCCACTGCACTACTTCCCTGGGCAACCTTTTCCTTTCTGTCTTTTTCAGGAAGGCATTTGGAGCATTCTACCCCCAGTAATATCATATGTAATGAGGGCCAGGGGAGAAAGAGTTGCAGGGAAGACAGGTTGACCAAGCCGTGCTTACGTATCCTGGTGTTGTGTTTCAGGATCACATGGATGCAACAGATGATTTCTGTCCATCCCACCTCATAATTTCAGACTTGGTACCTGAAGTATAAGTAGCCTGCTACTTGGTGCAGAATAGGGGTCTGAGGCAGCAGGAGAGCTATTCTGGAAAATTGAGGAGTTTGACACTGGGATGTCCTCACTAAGAAATGGTGAGAGCATCAGGAAAAGCTCTTTATCATGAAATGATGTGTGGAGAAGGAGGAAAGGGAAATGTGCTCTACAAGCATCTAATAGCTAAAGAGATGCTCGCATGCCTTTGATCTGACGGGCTAAGTGTGAGTCTAACCATTGCTTCTGCTCCACCTCTGTGTGAGCCGGTCGTAGAATCTTGAACAAGTGTCTGTGCTTGCTCTTGCTGCTGGTTTCCCTGTGCACAATACGGAGACCACTATATCGAGCCAATTAGCTCCTGAATTTTGGTCCATGGACGTAACTAAACTGCACACTGTACTGAAGGACCAAAATAATTCAGAGGATGAGTTAATCAGCACTTCTTACTAACACCCGTTTACTTGTGAAGTGCTCAGGCATTACGTCAACCACCGTATGTTTGGATTCATTATACTGCAGTGGGCCCACATCTATCTCAAAGATAGATTATGCAATGCTTAGGCTATTCTCTCTCTCAGACCTTGGCTAGCAATCCGGGGCTGTTATAAATCTGGGATTGTTATAAATCTCTGCTGTAATTTCTATTATACTGGACTGGGAATTGAGTTTTTCCCCTGCGTGCTTATGGTAATGGATTGCAGGTTACCAAAATTACTACTTATGGTATCCACCCAATGCAAGCAACTCACTGACAAAATTACTAATTACTCTAACGCAAGTAATTGTTTTCTTTCAGGTTTTAAGTCTTCTTTTATGGGATTCTTAATTCCTTTAGATGTTGTTGGTATCCATCTAGCCAGCAAAACAAATAGATCTGCTTCTGCTTCCTCACTTTTAATGACTTTTTAAATAAGTGTTTCTTATTCATCTTGGGTCCTCATGTGTTTTCTGAGAAAGTTTAAATTGAGTTTTTCCGCCTTGGAATAAATGTACCTGTAGAATAAGTATCTATTTTCTGAAGAGTTTTCTTTGAACAGAGTATTTATGCAGAGGAAATTATGAGCGAAAAGAAAATGGAGGGGAGGGAATGGAAAAAAGTGTTACATCTAGATATAACTTAACATTAAGAATTATGTGTAGATATAACTTAATGCTTTTTTTTCTGTTTGTGTTCCTGCAGAAATGCTATTCTATGATTCACAGATAACTTTTAGCAAGCTATTTATGTATTTAACAAAGTTTGGTTTGGTTTTTTTCTTTTTTATTTTTTTTTTTGGCAGGTGAATAACGTAGTCAGAAATCTCTCCCTCACATATATGTGCTTGTTGATAATTAGCTGGAGAGCCTAATCCTGTGTTTCTTATCCATGGCATAAAAGGCTGGAATGCATGTGTGCCTTTCCAATGATGCGGGGACTTCTATTTGAACTATTCATTTGGAAAGGAGAGCCAGCTCTGTTTATCAGTGAAGGAGGAGAGAAGGCACTCACTCTCTTCTTTAATTTGTCCCACTTGGTTTCCATGTACTTTGAGACATCCCCAAAGAATACAAGTTCAGGAAACTGGCAGAGAGACCAAGCTTTAGTTTTGCAAGCAGTGATAGGAAACTCTCTTGCAGTAACTTAAAATTTGGGAACAGTTTCTTTTAGACACTGCACTTGGACAACAGGATCATAGAATTACAAGATTGTTTAGATTGTGAAAGACCTTTAAGATCATCAGGTCCAACCATCAACCCAGCACTGTCAAGTCCACCACTAAACCATGTCCTTAAGTGCCACATCTACACGTCTTTTAAACACCTCCAGGGATGGTGACTCAACCACTTCTCTGGGCAGCATTTTCCAGTGCCTAGACACCCTCTTGGTGAAGAATTTTATCCTAATATTCAATCTAAACTTTACCTGAAGCCATTTCCTCTTGGCCTATCTCATCCTCTTGTCCTATCCCACTCCTCTGTTTAAATAGGCATTTTAGCAGTACAGGCTTGGCCTCTGCCCTGTGTCTGACTTGCAAGATGAAGTTCTCCAAAGAAACCACCACCAATATTGCTATAAGGCTATTGGAGAGAAGCAGTCCTTTCTGAAGACCCACAAGGCAAACTCTTATATATTTTTTTTAAGGACTGTAATGAGGGCTGACTACATTGTTTCTCAAGAGCTAAAAGCAAACCTTTTCTATATCGAATCAAATATTGTTTTCCCCCTGAGTGGAAATGCTCTGCCTTATCTGTATATGCCAGGTGACAGATTTTATCTGCTCATTCTATCTTTGAGGAATGTATAGACAAGTAGGTCTTTCTTGCAAAATCTGATAAAAAGCTTGTCTCTTCTTTTTCCGTAGAATTTTAATTAAATAAACTGTTCCCTGCTTGTGATAGGGTTTACTAGGCGATGGCTGCTTTTGTTGCCTCGTGCAATATGGACAAATAATCTGTTGGGATAAAAGACACTTGAAGGATTGTAGGACAGTGAAATGGTCTGCAGGATCTCCTCCCTATTCATTCACAGGTTTTATTAATTTCATGTGACCTTTCCATTTAGTTGCATAGGTAAAAATATTTTTAAATGTGAAATTGCTGCTGGTGTAGTATACTAGGTACTTTTTCTTAAGTGTAAGTCGTACTTAATAAAAAGTTCAAAAACATTTAGACATAATTTCTGTGTTCTGACTGTAGCAAGTAAAGAGATGAAAGCTAATCTCTTCCAATTTCCAATACTTAATGGAAATAAACTCTCTTCATCTTAAGGTCCTACTCTATTTCTAATATTTCTCTTAAAAGGCTATTTTATGCTATACCACATGTTGCTTTTTGTTCCCATCTTTTTCCAGCATATCCTAAATCCACAATTACATAAATCCATTACTGTCTGTTACTTTTGAGTTCAGACTTAGAATTCTCATCTAGACAGAGTTCTTTACTACTTTAGGCAAGGTAGCTGAATCTTCAGTCAAATGTCAAGGGTTAAATTTGTGCTATTGATTTGAATTTCTGTCACCTGCCTTCTTCCTCCACTTATTTCTACACTATTTTACGCAGTTCCATAAAATGTTTAGCAGTTGCTAGAAAAGTTGTTTCAGAAAAAATAAAGGTCATTCAAATAAAGACACAAAATTACCAAATGCAGCTAGAAAAGGCTCAACCATTTAAAAGGTCAGATTAAATAAGACACACTGTGGGGTAATTTACCTCCCAGTTGCTTAGCTTTTATGAAAGCTGATGAAAGCACAGAGGTGAAGGAGCTGTGTTTGTAGAAACAGTTTCTGGAGCAAAAATTGATGAAGATTGATGTCTCTTCTGTAAGGTGCCCTTCAAAGACATCTATCCACTTAAAAGGTGAATATCTTTGTGTGATGATCACGAAGCATTTTTTTCGGCTCTCACGTCTCATAAAGCAAACACCCTCAAGATAGAATTATAAAGGGACAAAGATGGAGGGAAGTTTAAGAACTGGCTCAGACTTTGGTGCATCTGCCCTTGAATTTTGTGTGATGCCTCTGAGTGTTGACAGATTGAATACTGTATTACATGCTGCACATTGGCAACTGATAATGTGTTTTTATTAAATGCTTCAAATTTCTTCTCAGATTCTCCTTTGAGGAAAGTAATGTAATGCTGTTATTCGTAGTGTATGTCAGTGAATGCTTTAGGAAGGTCATGTTGTGAAAGAGCTTCCCTGTGTGCCTGTGGCAAATTATCTGTTTTATGTCCATCTCTTCTCTTTTACTTTATAGGAGAAGGTTCAGTGCTACGTGTTCACAGCAGTTCTGTTTCAAATACAATACTTAGCAGTTTTACAACAGCTCTTTGGGGCTGCTTCAGAAACGGGTAGATAATATTCTACATGCAATGAAAAGAGATTATGTTTGTGTGCATACATGTGTAAGGTACTATGTTGCATATGTTGATTATAGAGAGTTAACAGCGCAAGGAAGGAAGAGGCGATAACACCAGCTATCAAAGATGTTTGTCTCTCAGGATCTGGGAAAATTTGGAAAAACTTTGAGAAAGTTCTTGCGTTTTTTTAAAAGAATTTCTTGTCTTACCTGGTTTTCTTCAGTGTTTCTGTAGAATGACTGGAAGAGTTAATGAGGAATTGCAGGTCACAATAGGATAGTCACATGTCTTATTTCACTTATTTAGTTACCATTAAGAAGCTTCCTCTGTTGCAGTTGCTTTTATATCTACAGCAAATGTCATTCACAGAAGAAAGGGAGTTTGAGGTGCGGTGTTTGGTGGTGTGTGTTTTTTGGGAAGGTTGTTTGGTAAATGCTTTACTTTTCTAACTTTCATCCAACTTCCATCTGGAGAGCTCTGTTTCAGACCACGTGAAAACCACACTGGCAACCCTGAAACCGCACTGAGAAGGCATTGAACTGCAAACAGAATTTGTTAGGAATTTAACAAATTCCTAACAACCTTAAGTGGCATTGAATTTCTCTCTTTGAGAGGCTGTTTTCCTTGAAAAGCTATTGTATCAATAGCAGGTTGGTAAAGAACTGAGACTGCTGCCCCCTTAATTTGAAGGACAGGGAGCCTGGCCATGTGCTCTCTGGTGGAAATAGTTCTCACAGTTCTTTCCTTGGTACAAGAAGTTAATGTGCAGGATGCAAGAAAAAGCCTCTTTTCTCTGATTTTAGGAAATATTTGAAACAGATAAATGAAAAATATTGTTCCACAGTGTGAAGCTTGTGTCTCATATAAGCAACTAAGTTTTGAGTGGTTTGTTTATTTGTTGTATTTTAGGCAGAGTGTACAATTGTCTTTTATTCTGCACTAGTTTCATTGTATTATAAGTAAAGCAAAAACACTGAGAGCTTAGCTCCACACCTTCTCATATGTCATGTTAACGTTAAATAAGAGGTGTAGTTACTCACTCTTATAGCATTTTCACCTGGAATACTTATGGCAGTTTTTGCCTATTTTTAGTTTTTAGAATTAGTCAGTTAACTTGAAATAATCTGGTAAAGACGACTGGATTTTTTCACAGTTCTGACCCATATTTATTCTTAAGGGTTACATTTGTTCTATCAGCTTTGATATTTAATCTTTGTCAAATTTGTTTTCTGGGTTTCTGGACAGAACAAATTGCTGTTATCTGTTAAGCTAGATACGAACAACTACCAACCAGCAACTACCAACCCAATGTTAAATCAAGAACTGATCGTTGATTGTCATAGAAGGAAGGAATGTTCCAGCTGAATCACAATATGTATTTTATTACAGTATATGCTTTCTCTGACATGGCCAAACATCCCACTTCTGAAGAAAATTTGGTGCAGAACTGTATTATAACTATGAAATTCACCAGTGCTAGGGGCCTATTCTTGAAGGTTAAAGTACATGTTAATTAATAAACCCTTAGTATACATTTTAATGGGACTGGTGAATCTCATTTGAGTTCTTCCTTCCATGCTACTCAGAGTGCTCCTTTTAAAACAGATGAGAGGGATAGCTATATGTTCATAAATATACTGTGTACAGCATGTCTTTGAATGTGGGGAAAAAACCTGATGTTTCAGGGGGATTCTCCCAGATTTTCATCGTGCTAATGTGGTACATGCATTCATTTTTGTTCCCATGAATTTGGACTAAACTTCAAAGATACATACGATTTTCAGTGCTTGATTATTCTTGGACTGACATTTTCACTTTAAAATTTACATTTTTAGCTATAGGATATACTTTGTTAAACTGTGCTTGGTGGCAATCTTGGAAAAGATTTTTTCTATGCTTTTCATACATTTTCATAAAGCACAAACAATACCCAGTGTATTGTTGGTGACCACATAGGAGATGTGTAGGTATAGGAGATGAAGCAGTACAATCAATAACTATTTGAAGCAATAGCTCCAGTAGTTTCTTTGCATACATGATTGCTTTATAATTCCCAAAATAGATGTTTTTGTTCCTGTAATGCTACACTAACACTCCATTACAGTAGTATTTCAGTTGTACTTTATTAAGTGTATTTCTTGTCTTAGTCTAGTTGGGTATAGTTCAGTGAATCGTTACAGAATTTTTAGAAGGCAACAGACTTGTGCAAATCTAGGTTCCTATACCTTGTTTGATGAAACCAAGCACGGCAGAGTAGTTCTTTTTAATGTTTGTATGCAAAAAGTAAAAATCACTAAGACAAATCTGCTTCTAAAGATGCGCTTTTCTGACCATGTGCTAGGAGATAACAATTTCTAAATAAGGTGCAACTTATTCATAAAGACTTCCTACTGAGAGGTATTCTTGAGGTATTCACTGCTTCTAAAAATAGAAGGAAACAAGCATTTTTCATTCAAATTCTCTAGTCATGGGAGATTTCCAGAGCCTTCTTGGGAGTCTAATTGCTTACAACTTCTTTTGCAGTTTTAGTTGGAAGCGTTATTCTCTATCACTGCATCTCAATGTAAATGAGCTGTGTGCAATTATACCTTCCTGGTGACAAAAGCCATTTCTGTACCTGGCAGCATGTAAAAACTCAGAATGAAAAATTGTCTAAATGGTAAACAGCATGAGTTTCTGACATTTCTACTGAGCCATGGTAAATGAACTTATGTGTTTTGCATTCAGTAATTCGTTGATTGTGTTGATAAGAGAAGGTAAAAGATGCACTAAGTATGGATTTTGCTAGGGCATTTTTAATCTTTGCTAAAATAATACTTTTATTTGGTTTGCTGTTCCTCTGTATTTTTAAGGGTGTATTGCTCACTGAAAACAGATGCAGTGCTGCACAACTGTTAGAGCATGTTATGCTGTATTACACTTGGTCCAATCCGAATCCAACTCAGCTTCCAGGATCTATTGCTTCTGTTTTAAAGCAAAAGCAGAAATAAACATGCACAAGCCAGTTATTAGATTCTCTCGGCATGACCTAGCAGGTTTTCAACAAACCCACGCTGTTTATTGCTCTTAGGATGTTCACTCCCACACGTTCACATACTGTCTTCTTTACTCTGTGCTTGATTACTCTTGCTAAAACACAGTCATGTGTCCTATTTCCATGTTTCAATTAGCAGATCTTCCTCTTATCAGTCTTCCATTATTCCTCCTGTTGCCTGATTTCCTGAAGACCTTTTTTATGCCTGTGTGGCTTCCTTGGGTTACTTGTTTAAGAAGCAGAGGCCCACACCTGAGACAAGAGTCCACCTCTCAGACTCGAGCCGTGCAGACTCCTGAATCAGCAACTCCTTTTGCAACTCCTTTTCCCTGTTGCAACTGCTAAACACTTGTTTTATTTAGTTTTTATTTATTTAATTTTAGTTTGAAACATGCCAACTTGCAGAAAGGCATCCCAGTTTCTTTCTGAAAACTCAAACACTCCTTTTTTCCTTGGCATTGTACAGGAGTTGTGAATTTCTTCCAAATGAAAAACCCCTGTATTTGATTCACAGCTTCACCCTTCTCGAGTCTAAAAACCACCAGGCACAATAATCTTGGCTCAGCACTTTAAATTACTAGGGACCAATTCAACCTCTAGTACAGCTGGAATAGTCTATCTGTCTGATTTTAAATTTGGATCAGGTCTTGAGCTATATTGGACTATATTTTTAGGTAGAATGTGAGAAATGGCGAAGGCAAAAAAATTATTTTTGGATGCTTGAATCACTTCCAAGTATTTTGCTTCCTGTCCATGTATTCTGGCCCTTTGCTCTTCACTAATTTTGGTGAGGATAATATTTTGCCAGCGAGACTGCTTCTAAACGGTAAAAACTGCATCTGTGGGTAGAACACCAACAATGGTTAAGGACAGACTATCTCTGCTCCTGTTCAGAGGTAAAGAAGTGTAAGGAGTAAGCACTTGGCTTGTCTCAGCCACCTCTGTGGCTCAGTCAAATTGTAGAAAGCTTCTTCTAATTTTCCACCTTCCTGACTGAGAGTAAATAGGTTGAAGGGGGAATGGAAAACAGAAGAAAATCTAACTGCAGTCCCTGCTCGCAGCAGGAGGTAGGCAGGTCTTTCCACGGATGAGAAGAAATTATTTCAGTTCTGTCCCTCTTGGGCACACATGGAGTTAGAGGAACTGAGGTGTTCTAATTTTCCCCTGTTCATGGGGCAGTTTGCACTAAAGCAGTAGTCCCAGCCCCCTTTGTGAAGTTAGGTAATCTCACAATACAGAATTAGTGTGTGGTTATTCACTTAAAATGATGCATCTGATAGGTTACTAACTATTGTTGGAAAACAAAGAAATAAGTGAGTAAATTACCAGTTTTTACTGATTAATTGGGTAGTATTTTTGTAGAATTTTTTTGTTTGTGTATTTGGAAATAATACATTATTTTATACCACAATCTTTTTGTAGCCCATTTAGATGCACAATATATGTTAATTTTACCAAATAGAAGAAAAAAATCAAAGCAACAATTCACTCCAGTGGTTACAAAACCGTATATTACTTTCAGAACATTTAAGACACTTGTTCTCATCAAAATTCATTGTGAGGGAGAAAACCCTAAATCTAGATTAGAGATATACTTTGTAGAAAAAGATCTGTAGAGATATGTGAACATGATGAATGTATATGAAAAAAACATTGACCATTTGGAAACATAACAAGAAAAAAAAGTGTTGCTAGGTTAGAACAGCATGTGGTACTGTTCTACCCAAAGTGCAAAAGAATATTTTTTGTGGCTTTCAGTGCAATGTATAATAAATACATATATTTATATAAATGCATGTTGTTCTCATGTATCAGAAAGTGAAAAATAAGATATTTATATTCCAAGTCCTAATGCTAAAAAGTTTTAGGATTCATCTCTGCTGACACATGTAATTTTTATTTTTTAAGATTCTTCTCATTTATTATACCTGTCAAGCTAATACTCCTGTTTCTTGTTTATTCCCTCTCTTTCTTTGTACTAATCATTGAAACAAGAGCCTACTTGTGATAATGGGCTTGTATGTGGATCGGTGGTGTCACCATGAAAGGGTGACATTGAAGTTAAAAGAAGCTACTAACGAGGGTCTCCGGGGAAGTGGAGCTAATTAGTCAAGTTAAAAAGGGATAATTCATTGCAGCCTTTGTCTTAGAAATACATTTCAAAGTTTCATTTCCATTTCAAAGTTGCAGACTGTAACTTGCAGAGTTATCATGATGCTTTTAGCTGGAGAAATAACAATCTGGTTCTTTCTGACTGGCAGCGGAACAATATACCTGATGGCATGTGGGTCCCACGTCATCACCCTTTTAGAAAACCTAGAAGACCACATTTCATGTTGATCTCTCCCAGTTACTTTGAACATGTTTTCCTTCTTCTCTTTTTTTTCTTTCTCTTACAAAGCTTAAAAATAATATGCGGATGCATATAAAACCAAAAATTTCTGCCTTTGAAAAATTTGTCTGTTTAAGTTCTGCACAGGATTGTGCACAGTAGATTAGTTGTCTCTATATTCTAAAGAATGTAGAAGGTATGTGAGCAATCAAAATGCTTTCCAGCTTTCTTTACTAAAGATTGAAATGAGAGTTGTGCAATTGGTATAACTGAGGTTTTGTTTTAATTCCCTCTAATCGGAACTGAAAGGTTTCTCAATAGTTTCACTTAGAGCAGTTAAATTTAGATCATCTCTTTTGAGTGAAGTCATTTTAGGATATAAGGAAAATAATGAAATATTACTTCTCTATTTCTAAACAAAGTAAAATATTTTAAAACCTTCCAAGTAATTATACCCCTGAAACAATGTAACTTTTAATGAGCTGTAGTTTATAATCTGTCAAGTGAATGCTTCAGTGATCATACATTTAATTGGAATGTGCCAAAAATCTTTTCCAGAAGAAAACAATGCTAACCTTATGCTGTTGTCTTGAGCCAAAAATTATACGGTTAAGGAAAGCATTTAGCTGGCAGGAAATTATCAAGTTAACATTCAATACTTCGTGTTAGCTTTGCCTCTTGGATGTGTATATCAGGATGCAAACGTTTCCTCAAATCATGTTTATAGTACCACATAGCTATTTCTGATAGAGACACTCATCTTCTCATGTGATTAACTGCACTTCATGGCAACAGAGTATCTTCATAGCGTTTGTGGTATAAAAGCTCAATGAGCAATTTGTATTCAGCAAACCAAAAGTTAATTATAACAATGTAAAATCAGACAGAGAAACTTCTGACATATGATACCTGAATCTGCAGTTGATCTGGCTTTACAAATTGAAAAGGCATTTGGGAAAACATATATTCTGAAAGCTGAAGAGAACAGTTACACTAATGATTGCTGACTAAATTGGAATATATATTCTAGCCAGTAGTTTGCTTACCATATTTGTCTGTCCATAAGGGTTTACTGGAGAATTACAAGCAAACACCTAAAGCAGAAAAGAATGATATAATAGCTGAAATATTATGGAGGAAGCTTAATCATGCACCCTAAGTATTATTATTACTGACAGAGAACAAAAGTAAAAATAAAATTCTTCGACTTGCAAATGTGCAGAATACAATAATTTCTCGGAAAAGAAGAACTGAAAAATACAGTAAATGGAGTAACTTAGTATAGAATATAATTTAATATCTGTAACCTGCACAAAACTAATTTACTAGTGTTTTTCATGAAATGATAATATTAGTAAATAGTATAATTAAAATATTTTTGCATGAGCAGACATGACGTTTGTGTTCAAAGACCTGATTCCAGAAATAGGTGAGAAAATCTAGAAACCACAAATCTCACTGAACTCTACATGTTGTAGCTTTAAAAACCAGTGATTTGAGTGTATCTGATGCTTGCAATCCTAATTCTAAGTAATGTGGTCTGGAAAAAAATCCTCCAAGGGAAGCAAATCATGTAGAAGGAAAGATGTAGTGCACTTTCTCTGACAGACAGGTATTCAGAAACTTGAAAAGGGTGTAGATGGAAATGCAGATTCTGATTTGGTGGGTAGATCTATTTCCTAAGTGAGGCTGCAACGTCAATAACAATGCAGGGCTTTCATATACAGAATTTTCTAGAAAACATGAATAATCTTTCAGCTGGATGTTCAAAGCTTTGTAATGTCTTTCTTGTTGCTCTGTGACATACTGAAATAAACACAGAGCTATTGTTTATTCAGATAGCAGGCCAGTATACTCACCACCTCCATTTCTTAGAATTTTTTTTGAGTGAGAGAAATGTTCTGGAATAATTTTGTTTGTGAAACACTTAAATTGATAACATCTGACGACAACCTGGCCACAAAATTGAACGTTAACAAATTTCCCTGTATGGTATGAGGTTGCTGTCCCCTCTCTTTGCACTTTAGAGAAGCACTTACTCCATTTTCTTTGTGCTGAGAGGAATATTACAAAGACACCATGTTAGCTTAGGCTTTCTTCAGTTTAAGCTTTTAAGCATTTACATTGATGGGAGATAGGGTGACTCTTGACCTTTTGAAGTCATTTTGCTTTGGCCATTACTCATTTGCAAGCTCATTTGAAAAGCACCTCAGAATCATCCTTAAGGCAAAAACTTTACTTATATAATTATTTTACTATACAAAGGGGAAAAAAAACTCTAGTTGGTAGTGGATTCTGATGTGTATTTTCCCCTCATTCCAGTGGAATCCTAATTATGCAATTATGTCAGTCAGTCTTTTATGTCAGCAGACAGTCTTTTTCTCAAAAGACTATTTATTCTATTATGTAAGTCTGTGAAGTAATCTCTGCTCCATTATGACCAGCAAAACCCTGTGGCATTGTGACTTCATTTTGTTTAATTCCCTTGTGAGAAAAATTCCCTCTACAGAAGTCCTGCAGTGAGCTTTTCTCACTGTCTATATAGAATACTGGAGTCACCAGTGCAGGAACAAATTTGTGTGGTGTATCTTGTCCTCACTTCTCCTTTTTGTGTGGATGTTTGTGTGCATGGTGTGTATTTCTTGACTATTTCGTTTTTGTTTTTAAAGCAGTGAAAGGCAGCATGTAACATGGTGTATCATTGAGTGGGTAGTTAGTAATCTCTTTTAAATTATGTCAGTTCTGTGTCTAAAATGCCTTTAAAATAAGGTGTTTGAACAGAAGCTTTCTGTAATGTTGTGGTTTAACCCCAGCTGGCACTAAGGACTGTGCAACTGCTCACTCACTCCCACCCTTCTGGTGGGGAGGAAAATCAGGGGGAAGATAAGAACGGTTAATTACCTAAAACAAAATAAAATATGCTAATAACGCTAAAGATAATTTTAGTGAAAAGGAAAGAGAGTAATAAACCCTAAGAGAAACAAGCAATGCCCAATCCAATTCTTGCCCTGGGCTGACCAGTGCCCAGTCCGTTCCCCAGCAGTGACCAACAGCTCCAGACACTTCACCCTGGTCTATACATTGAGCATGACACTCTATGGTACAGAATATCCCTTTGGCCAGTTTGGATCAGCTGTCCTGGCCACGTTCCCTCTCAGTTTCTTGTGTACCTGCTCACTGCCAGAGCATGTGAACCTAATAATTCCCTGGTTTAGGGTAAACAGTACTGAGCAATAAGTAAAACATCATTGTGTTATCAACATTATAGTCACGTTAAATCCAAACCCCAGCACTGTACAAGCTACTAGAAAGAAAATTAATTATCTTCCAGTCAGAAGTGCCTGGGGGATGCAGGGGTGTGTCTGAAACCAGGTGGTCTTTAAGATTCCTTTCAACCCAAGTCATTCTATTATTCTATGAAAAGTGGCACATGTAGTT
This sequence comes from Ptilonorhynchus violaceus, assembly GCA_013397565.1. Classification (NCBI taxonomy): domain Eukaryota; kingdom Metazoa; phylum Chordata; class Aves; order Passeriformes; family Ptilonorhynchidae; genus Ptilonorhynchus; species Ptilonorhynchus violaceus. Next base: position 1,902,007 of record VZRJ01013354.1, on the reverse strand, counting down.
AAAAGGAAGATTCTCATTTACTTGCTTGTGTAAGTCAAAGAGCTCAGATTTTCCGAAGGATACTTAGTACTCTATCTGCCTGAATAAACAGTGCCACTGGTCCAATCAACAGGGCAGAAAACAAGAAACTTGAGCTATAAGGTGTTGATAAATGCTGTTTTCTAGAAAAATTATAGTTAGAAAAATCTCTTAAAACCGAAAGTACTAATATTATTTGCAAACTAAAATATTAATAACTTTCTCTCCATCACTTACAAAAAGAATGAGCCTCATGGAGACTTGCTAAGAAAATTTACCAAACTGAAGAGAAATATCTACGTTTTATTTTTTTTCCCTTTTAAGTTCTGGGACATTCAGTCCTACCAGCTGAAGCTGAAACATGTAGTGAACTAGGCCATCATCACAGTTTTAGTGGACATGTGTAGAGCTGTTTAAAACAATGTCATATGTCAGACACAAGACCCCACTTTCCTACACAGTGCAGATAAACCCTGTTTCAAGAAGCATAGCAGATGTTGGTTTCTTCTCTTTATTAATGGACTGCAAACTAAAAAAGGAATGTCTGTTCCACATGGGGAAGGTTACAAGTAGAGGCCCCCTTTCATATGTTTAGAGATCACCTTACTTTCACATTGACTTGTATCTGTTCTCATATGTAAAGCAGGACATAAGAATTGCTTTTAAACTCAGTGGGAGTGAAGAGAAATGTGTATTTCTTTGAAATAGAAATGCTACATCTCTATGGTCTGTTGTTCCAGTTCAGTAGAATATTTAATCTATTAATACTGATAAAATGAGGGATGTGTTTCTTAAGAAAAGGCAGGTCTCTGAAACTGCCTTCTACTGTTCACTCACCTGAAGCCTAAGTAACACCTAAAATATAGAGAAATAAGAAGCCATTAGCCTAGTTTCGAGAGCCAGATTGGAGAAAATGATTTCCAGAGGTCCTTTCCAACCTAAACTATTTTGACTAGTCACTGAACAGACAAAGCAAGCAACAGGGTAAATACAATCTTTGTATTGAAGTCCAACAGTGTATTATCAGAAACACCATTTTTGGCTTTTTTTTTTCCATTTTAGGATGAACTCTAGTAAATCTTTATTGAATTTTCATCTTAGTGTTCATCAGGTTAAGACCTATATAGGCTTCTAGCAGATCTCAGAAATCACCAGACTCTTCATAAATCCTCTCTACAGAGTAGCTGAAAATTATCTGTTCCCGAAGCATAAAGAACTTTCCTGCAATTCTGTAGTTGCACAAGTCTGGGTGCTGTATCTGAGGGCAGAAACACTTTCTTTCTTTTGATTGCAGAATGGGAATATCGGCTGCAGTTCTGGTTCTTCATTTGGAAGAGTCATTGTACAACTGATTTTTATCCTTTCTCTCCCCTTCACTCAAGATTTCAGACTTCTGAGTACTTAGTTTGGGCTTTTTATGACAGCTGTTGATAGCTGCCCTGAGCAAGACACAAGTTAGAGTTCAAACCATCCTACATAGGATTTAGATGAAGCATGTTCCAGCAGTAGGAATGGCTGATCCAGTGTTTTGGGGCTTCCAGAATGTAGATATGCTAACTGAAATTTGGTATCACTATTTGGAGTTTATGAAACTTTTATTCAGGGTGTGATTTTTGATCACTTGCACCATCTGTTTGAGCACAGTGATTACATTCAGGTCCATCTTGAAACTGTCAGCTTGTGTGACTCTTTACATTCTTCTGCTCTTAATTTAAATCTTATGATCATGGTGAAAATTTAAGACTGGGTCAGTACTCTCCAGCAAAGTAAGAGAGAACTGTGTTTTGTCTGAGCATTCTTCCTGGCTCTCCAAAGCTGTTGGGGGCAGGGTATGCAGAATGCTGCAGTTTATTCCCCACCCCAAAAATTTAATTGATCAAAATAACAGTGACAATCTGTTTTGCTGGAGTCTCACAGCACTGGAAGCATCGTAGCAAAAGATGCTACATTTTCATATTTGAGGGGAAAAAAGGCTTGGAAGGTTAAGTCTAAGAACCATCTTGGATATTGGAAGCATTGTTTCCTCCTTTTACATTATTAATATTATTATGGTGTAAGGATGTCAGGAAGGTATTTGCCAGCTCTGTTTTTCTCGTGGCTGTTCAGTGATTCTGGGGGCAAGGATAAGGTGCCCCAGCTGAAGTCTGCTGCACAGGTCTGGGGAATGCTTACAGAAACACAAGACCCTGCCTGTTAAAAAGGAAATTGATTGTTAGACTGTGGTTGTCTGTGCAAAGTCCAGTGCCTGTGCAGAAAAACTTAACGAATGTGAAAATTGGAAGTGCAGTTGTGCTATGAACATAATTGTGATGCAACCCAACACCCATGGCTCATGCCATCTAAAATCCAGAAGTACAGGACTATATGATCTATAATGCAGTCAGTATGGAGGAGACCAGGATGCCTATCCTAAACTACATTTTTGCCAGTGAGTTATTGCTGGATGCCGCTTACGATGGAGAAGAGACAGGAGGGAAAACTGGACAAGAATGTGAGTTTAAAGGGGGCACAATAAGTGTTGTGGACTTCATTCAGTTGTTCATGGTCACAAAGTTTTGGGGTTACACTTTTCTGCATAAAATTACTGCTTTCATAGAACCATAGAATAGTTTGGGTTGGAAGGGACCTACAAAGGTATGCAGTCCAAGCCCCCTGTAATGAGCACGGACATCTTCAACTCTATCAGGTTGCTCAGAGGCCCCATTCTTTGTTGTTAATCAGCTTCTGAAGGAAAAATCTGGTGTGCAAATAAACACACAGTATGGCAAATTCATGCACATAGAAGAACCCAACCCCAGTATATGTTTCACAGACCCTTCGAAAATCGACCTTGGCTTCTAAGCAGCCTCCCTCATGCTTTGGGAATTGAGGGCTGCAAAGGTTATTCCCCCAATTCTTTTTGGTGGCAAGGTGATAACACAGTGCACATCTTGTGAGAAAGAGAGCAGTGGAAAGATGAAGGCTCCCTGCCGCATGGATTTCTTTCAGGATACTATGCAGGCCTCTACTTACATGTCCATGTATTTTCTCACGTTTCTCAAGCTGAATATGATTGTGTTCCTTTCTCTCCAGAGGAGAGGAAAAAAGGTGATATGAATCAAGAGGGGAAAAAGGTGATATTGAGCCCCCTCCATTTAAAGGCTTATATTTGTGTCTGAAAAGTTAACTATTCAAATCTTTCATGAGTTACAAGGTGATGAATATCAAGTAGGATCCTACTCCTTGGATGTCTATGCAGTCATTCATTGGGTGACACAGCTTTTGAATTTAATGGGTCCTTTTCCCATGGTGCTATCAAATGTCACCATGAAAATGACTGGAATTCTCTGGCAGGTCCCACCTTTGGATTTCACAACTCTGTAAAAGGTGAACCACCCCAGAGATGTGCTTGTCAGCTGCAGGACAAATGCCATTGCTCTAATTGCAGGGATCCTATTTTGTATAAACATTAATACATTTATCAAGGCAGGGGTTTTTGTCTCTGGCCTTGACATGTCAGTTTAACGCCTCAAATGCAAATAATCAGTAACAATATTGAAAGCGGTATCTGCTTAAGAGTTTTCAGGGTCACAATGTTTTCCTGAGATATGTACACAAGAAGTAAAAGGCCTTGTGTTGATTCGGGAACACTGAGGTGTCCTTTTAAAAGGTCTACCCTAAGTGTCAGACAATATCTCTCTCGATGCAGCTCAGTTCATGGGGTTTTTGGTACAGCTGAGGAAAAGTAGAATAATGCCAAGAAGGGATTTGCTGCATGGGATCAAGTAGCAGATTTTGTAAGATTGTCACAAAATCAATCATGAGAGCCACCAAGAAATTGAAGTCATGTGCTTTCCTGAGTGTTGAAATTCAATATTGATGAATGGTGCATACCTTGTGGCAAGAGACTCCTTCAGCTTTGGAGTACAGCAATGGGCCCACAGTCTGTTGCTAGACCACACTTCGAAACATCGAATGCACCTGCAAGAACGAAAGGTAGTTTACAGGAGTTTTCTTTAATAGTTCAGTGATTTAGGGGCACAAATCCAGTGAAAATTCTTATCTCTGCTACGGATAGAAAATGTTGTACATGAAAACACCAGTAGCTTGAGTAAAGAGTAGAACCCACATTTTTTTTCACAGTTTCCCACTACGCTGATATTAAGCAGAATCTGTTACTGAAATGCACAGAACAAAATAATCTTCAAATATCTCTCCACAAATCACGAAAATAAATAAAAGCCTTTCAACTTAGTGACCTATCATTTCATTGTTGAAAGATAAAACTGTTGGATGAACTACAGTAGCCTTCTGACTACTGTAAATAAAAGCCTGCAGGCATTTTAATGTTAGATTTATACAGTGAGGTCTCCTCAGGAGATGGGAAAGATATCAGAAGTACGTCTTTTTAAATTGTCACTCCAGGTAATATGGGCTATTCGTATACTTCTTTTGTAGGATTCTGTGTTCATTATATTCCACCTGTTTTGGTTCTGGTTTTTTTATTCTCTCTGTTTAATGTATACTCATTTGTAACATAAAATCTTGTCTTGCAGCCCCGCAAGCAGATCTAAGATTTAACAGTCAGACTGACTTCTCTCCTTTTCATGTATTGTCTGTAGTCAGAGAAAGCCTGCAGGCCTGTCGCTTCCCTTAACTTTTCCTGAGCAACTCAAATCTTTCTGGATTATTCCCCTGAGCTGCAGATCCAAAGCCATTTAAGACTAATAGGTGTGTACATGTGTAACTGAGTAAATGACCTGGAGCCAGAGAGGGTTACGCAGATGTGCCTGTGGGTCTGCAGTCCCTCTTTTACCTGTGTGTTTCATAGAAGAAGCTGATAAAAAGGAGCATCTGATCCCAGGAAGTTCACAGTGCCAACATTTTTATAGAGAATAAATATTTTATAGAGAAGTTAGTGGAAGAACCCTACCCACGGAATTCCCAGTGTTGTTTCCACAAAGGTATTTTCACAAGAACCACACATAAGATTAGACTCTGTTGCTATTCCTGGAAGATCTGTGACAAATAGATTGGCAAGATCTGAAATTTTCTAATTTCCATATAAACAGAAATGTTCCATACATTGAAATGTCACTGTCAGAGGAAGTGAAACCAAGAGTAATTAAAGAAAACTTTTTCTACAACTTCTGTGTCCTAGTTTACAGCAAAACCTTACTAGATAGTGTGTTGATAGAAGCATTAAGCAAATAATGTAAAACAGCATGAGTAGACCTCACATGAACAGGAATCTTACTGTCTTCTGTTTGGATAGAGTTAAGTACTAGACTGAAATACTACTTTGTAACACATGGTAAATATACCAGAGATTCAAGGCACTGAGATGCATCTGCTTCTAAATGCAAACCTTAACACTGTAATGTGAGTTGCAGAACTGATTGTTCTACTGCCTAAAGCTGGTTGTGCAGTTCATCCTTGTGCCAGGGGCCATCCTTCAAAGGGCTGTTCCTACACACCCTATTCTAAAGTGGACAAACCACAGCAATTTCTTTGGAGTACTCATTTTCCCCATTTTTATGAATCTGGTCAGGTTAGTTTCTGTGCCTGCTTCTTTCTCCCTTTTTCCCTGGAAAGTTTTATAGTTTCACAGGACTACTGGTTTCAGTCAGGGATTTTGTTCTTATTGTTGCGGTTGTTTCCAGTGTGAGCGCTGAAGACACCTTGAAAATATTTGGTCATATTCTAGCTTAGCTTGAATCTGTATTACTTGATGAAGGTTGTGTTATTTCCAAAGCCATCAGCCATGGATAGCCATGACTTGAAAAGTGATTTATACCTTGAACTGTTGTTAATGGTCACTGTCCACACTGAAAGATCAACAGTACACATACAGATACAGTGTGGGGAAGGAGATAAACTATTCATATTTCAGAGAAAAAATAATTTGGGGGTGGATGAGAGGCTGGATGTGACCCAGCCATGTGCACTCCCAGCCCAGAAAGCCAAACACATCCTGGACTGCATCCAAAGCAGCATGGCCAGCAGGGCAAGGGAGGGGATTCTGCTGCTCTGCTCTGGTGAGACCCCACTTGCAGTGCTGCATCCAGCCCTGCAGTCCTCATCACAGGAAGGACATGGACCTGATGGGGGGTCCAGAGGAGAGATGCCAAGATGATCAGAGGTCTGGAGCACCTCTCCTATGAGGAAGGGAAGGGCTGGGAGAATTCAGATTGTTCAGCCTGGAGAAGAAAAGGCTTCGGTGTGACCTCATTGTGGCCTTCCAGTACCTGAAAGCAGCCTACAGGAAGGATGGAGAGGGACTTCTTACAACAGCGCGGAGTGACAGGACGAGGGGAATGGCTTCAAACTGAGAGTAGTTTTAAAATATTAGGCAATATTAGTAAAAAATTCTTTACTGTGAGGGTGGTAAGGCACTGGAACAGGTTGCCCAGAGAGATTGTGGATGCCCCATTCCTGGAAGTATTCAAGGCCAGGCTGGATGGGGCTCTGAGCAACCTGGTCTAATGGAAGATGTCCACGCCCATGTCAGGGGAGGTTGGAACTAGATGTCTCTCTTCCAACCCAAACCATTCTTTGGTTCCATGATCAATGCAAATGAAATCCAGATTCCTGATGTGAGCTCACTGCTGCAATAATACCACATGATACATGCATGTGTTCATTGAGTTGAGCTTATGTTACCTGAGTTCAGAATCAGTAGTTTTAACAGATCTTTCCCAGAAATCTCCAGTTAATCTCAGAATGGCCAAGACAAAACATATTTTTGTAATGCATCTTCAAATAGACTTTTTGAAACTTTTTATGTAACAGAAGAATTTGGATGTAGAGATTCAATTTTGCACATTTAGTCCACAAGTACATTTTAGCCTTGGTAATCTTCAGATACGCCAAAGCTAATATTCTCATGGAATTCTCAAAGAATTGAAGAAATATTTGTTAAGTGTCTGTGCAGTCAACACAAAACAAAAATAGAAAAGAACCATCCTTTTATTCTTGCAGAATAGTGGAGAACAATTAAAAAAATAACGTAACTACATAGAAGAGCCAGTATGGGACAGCTGAGGATTAGAAAAAGGAAGCTTTAACTGGGAGGCATGAGGAAGTAGTAGATGAAGTTGGTGAAGCCATCCGAGCTGTTGTTAATATTGCTTGGCTTCCCGAACCCTCTGTGGGACACTGGGGAGAGACTACAAAGAAACATTTCAGACAAAAAACTAAGACGAGCTTGGGCCCTACGTACAGAAATGAAAACTACTTGGACAGGCTTGGGATGTGTTAAAGGAGTACTGTCTTTTTAAAGCAAAATCTGCTCTGCTTTCCTTGCAAGAGACCCACAACCCAGAGAATATAATGAACCCACAATAAATGACTGTGTTAATACTTTAGATAATTCAGATCTGTTGAAAAAATCAGGTATTTTCCAAACTCTGTAGGGGCAGCTAAGGAAGACATTCCATTCCTGGTGAATCTGTTTTAAATGTTGAGTGACTGTGGCAACTTGAGATATTTTTAACTAGGCACAGAAAAAATATTTGGAAAGAGCACAAAGTTTAGACGTACACCTTTCTGAGACTAAGTGAATGCCAGATGAGGAGGAGTAAGCTTTCAAGGTATGCATGAAAAAATGGAAGGGAAAAATACATGATTCAATTACTAAAGAAATTTTATGCACTCAAGGAACATCACAAATTGACAGCTTTGAGTGAAATGAATACATAAGCTGAAAGAAATTTGGATGTCTGAAAGAGAACAAATGATGTGGAAACAGTCTGATGTATCTAGATGAGTTGTTAAAATGTCAGCAGAGTATTACATTAGCAAAATATGAATCCTCATAATTGTCAGGGTTCCAAATCTACTTATAACTATTCTTGGTAATCAAAGCAGTATTGCTAGACTAAAAGATGAACCTAAAGGATATCTAAAAATTAATCTGTTAGATCCTGTTGAGCAGATCTAAATTTTGACAAGGGATGATGAATACATACCTATCATTAAATTTGTAAGGGAATAATAAATTGATACATAATTATCTCCTTGATTTTTTTTGTCACATAGCTTGTTCTTTTTCCTCGCTCTCTCTTAAAAGTGATCTCAAAGACTTGCAGACCTATGATTCATCCATGTGCTGGATGTTAATTTGCTGTTGACCAGGGTATATTTGTGTTTCAGGCAAAATTATAAGTATTGAGGTAAGTATAAGATCAACTCAGCAAATTTTAGTCTAATGAGAGGAAAAATCTTCAGGAAAATTTCTGGGCTGAGACAGAGACCAGGAGCAGAAGTCACACTTTTTCTGCATGTTGTTTGATTGATATTATACATTTATTTCACCATGATCATTAACTTCCATGATACAGAAGAGCAGCTGAGATATTTCTTTTAGAAAAATTAAATACTTCATGGGGCATCCCATCACCTTTCAGAATAGCCAATGCTCCTTTTTGGGATAGGGAGATCGAGTTCTGTTTTTTAACTACCATCATTCCATTTCTGGTTAGTGAAAAGAGTTGATTGGTATTCTAAGGAATAATTTAAGTCTGTAGCTCAAATAAACCTCTAATTTTTCTAGGAATTCATGAAAGTTTAAAGTAAAATTTTTAGTCTTAACTTCCATGGCTGACCACATTATGTTTCATACAGTGAAAACAAAGCAGACTCCAAAGAAAATGTGATTACTGAAATATGAGTGCACACATATATTTATATGTATGTAAGTATTTATATACGTCTTTGTGTTGAAATTTAAAAAGCTTCAAGTGTTTAAAAGTTAATTTTTAAAAATTTTTTATTGACTCATGAAAAATTAAAGCTCCCAGCTCAGAGATTTTTCTATACATTGTCTTTACTTTTCTCAACTTTCTTTACTATTTTTGGGTGTATGTAAGATATGCAATAAAACTAATATTTCCATGCCTTATTGACAGTAAAGAGAAGTTATTGAAATGTTGAGAGGAAGGACTTTACTGTTGGTATAACAGGCTATAGCTTTGACCTCTTGTCTTTTTGGTAACTTCTTTAGTTCAAACTGCTATAAGCACATATTTGACTTTTAAAAGCTTTGTTTGAGAGGTCTTGATGAAGTCTCAGAAGTCTGGCATCTTTCCAGTAACTTGCAGGTTTCCCTCTGTAAAGGAATTGGGCTTTGCTCGGTTCCCTACTCAGACAGTATAACATTTTGTCATATGAATATCCAAGGCATCAAACATAGAAAGAGAGTATTAACACAATTTTAGGAAGAACTGAAAGCTACATCAGTGTATACAGAACCAACCCAGGTAAAGTCCAAATCAGTCAAAAATTATGTTGATATTATATACTGTATATGAAAGCAATGCAGGTAAAGTTATCTTAATGTCAGAAGTTTTTTAAGGTTCAGCGCTAGGGCTCTAAACTGAAGTAGTTTTGTACTTTGGGAATAGATTTTCTCTTTAGAGAAACTTCAAATCCACTCTCAAATATGCAGTATCAGTATACATGTAAATTTAAACTCAAAGTCCATATAAATAATGACTTGGAGGTAAATACATGGGGATATTTGCTTATCAACTGGAGGCACTTTTTTGCCTCCTTTTAAACTCAGCTGCACAATTGAATGATGAAACACGACATACTTGGAAAGGAAATTATCTGTATGTATATGAATATATTTGAAGTTCCCTAATTACACAGAGAAAACCCAACAAAGTGACCTACCTTGTCTTTTATGCCACTGTGCAGTCTGTTGTGTACTGTTATGATGAAAAGATGGCTTCTGTGCTGAGCAGGCACTGTTATAAATAGCATGGAAACTTATTTTACAAAGGTGGTTTTCACATACAGCATGTGAAACTCTGAGACAACATGGTCCATTAGAAATCCTCAAGCAGAGTGGAAAATTGGAGAGTTGAAGGTCTCCTGTGTGATTGTCTGGTATTAAAAATGTTGCTAACCAGATGAGATGTTTTGGAGTGACTCTTCACCCTCTTATTTGAGGCCAAGTTGCATGTTTTGGAAATGCATGTGTGGAGGCTCAGTTTTCTGGTTAAAAAGCAAGCATCCAAAAATTTCCCGAGAGCTATTATGCATCATTAACACTTTGTCTTCACTAATAGTTTTCAACTTTTTCTTTTTTTTTTTTTATAGCACATTATTAACTCTGCCTATGGCACCGTTCTTCAGCTTTTTCTCTCTAAAGATTTTTCAGACTGACTTCTACCAAGGGGTGGAAATTGTACAAACAGCCAAGAGCAGTGGGGAGTGTTACTTGTTGCTAAATACTGACCCTGTTTTTCTGTCTCCCTGGCAATTTCCCACACATAAAGCGTTCTTGTCCCTCCTCTAGATGTACTGAAAGGAGCTGAAACAAAGGTTAGATGCTTTGATATTAGGCTGGAGCTCAGGAAGAAGCCTCTGTGTTATACACTGGCTTTGCTGTTAATGGTTATAGCCTGCTGGGAGTGCGTCAAGTTGGGGATAGGCTCTTCTACCTGTTCTGACTTTTACTGCAAACTCCTATAAAGACCAACTGAATATACCATTGATGCTTTCATCTATAGTCTTTCATTTTTGCTTTTTTCATGTCTTGTTTTGTTTGAGTTTTCTTAAACAAAGAATGGTGCACATCTTTGTCTTTTACCTTATGTCTGTCAGCACTTTAAAAAATGAAGTTGAAAACAGAACAGTTTCAGTGCCACTGGCTCACTCTTCTATGGCAACTTCAGTCTAACACCTTAAAAAAGAATCATGGAGCCATTTATAATAAACATGGATCTGGTATGTAATACAAGAAATCTATTTCACAGATTTTTTTCAGATTTTTTAGGTCTGCCCCTTCCTGTAATTAATCTTAAATCTTACCAAGTATAACCTCGACCAAAAAAAGAAAAAATAAAAAGAAGAAAAAAAATCTCACCATAGCTGCTACTTTTATGGACAGGACCATTCACAACAAAAGTAGAAAATTCAAATTAAATCATATGTGAAAATGGCCTAAGCAGAGAGTCAGTCTCCCTTAGCTAGAGCATTATTTATAGAAAGTGGGACAGCTCTGTCAGGAGAAGCTCAGGTGCATTGTTTAAATTGCTGTACCAAGGAGTACTGAGCTCCTAGTGCTGCATTTTCACCCTCCCTGTGTTGGGCTCTAGTCCTAGGTGTGTGTGAGAGCCTCTGTCCTGCCTCTGTCCTATGATTTGGTTATCTAGGGAAGGCAAACGTTTCTGCTCTGCCCAGGTCCCCTGGCCCGCTCTTTCACGACCTGAGAGCTCTGAGCAACATTCAGCCAGATCTTATCTATAGCATAATAATTCACCTGGTGTAAAGAGATTCAGGTTCCAGCCACTGTGCTGCCTTATAGCTTAATATGTGATGATATTGGTGGTTTTTGTTTTTTGTGGGGTTTTTTTAATAGCAGTATATGATGGAATGTTTTGGTTTTAACTCAAGGTCATGTTTTTGTTTTTGTTTTTGTTTTTTTCCAAGAAAAACTAAATTGATGACAAAACTCCAGCCAGCTATCCAAATGTGCTCCAGTCTTGGATGAGTCCCTTTCTATTGCTTTGTACACCACAGAAAACTAACATGGGTTTCAAAATTCCCATCCATCTGTTAGTTTAGTATTATTTCCCATAGGGTTTGAGTCACCTCTTGCTTCAGTCGTTATCCACAGCCCTGTGTTGTTTTATACATGGATTTGGATAACAAAAGGTCATCCAGAAGAAGAAGGACATGTTGCAATCTGCCCCCCACCTCCCCCTTAATCAAAAATGTTAGAAGAATGTCATATTGCTGCAAATGAAACTAGTTTTGCTTTCTCTGGATGCTTTTGTGGTGAGTCCTTAGAGACTTCTTTTTCTTTCTTTCTTTAAAGGTGACTTTCTAACAAATAGGCGAGATCATTCCCTTATTTCTGCTCCCCTGAGTAGACCCAAAAATTCAGTTCTCACTTCATTCTACTAAATGCCTGACTTTTTTTATATAGAAATAATTCTCATTTTATACCTAGCTTGATAGAAGACAGAGCTAATTAGTCTGAAGCGCTTAATTGATTACATGGTTTGTTTTAACTCACTTTTACCTGTTGAACTTCACCTTTTGTAACACTTGTAACACTTTTAATGACTATATTTAAGTTCAAGTCCAAACTAGGTATCTTCTTGCAAAATGATTTTGTTTTACAAAGGACCAATTTCTTGCTTTCTTTGTAGTGAGACTGAAATCAGACTGCTTCTGCTTCATACTGTGCCTGGTAGTTTCACCCAAACTTGGTGGTAGAAGAATCTCTCTGAAAATGTGTTTATTAATGTTGCTTATGCTCTGTCATCTACTGAAGTACTTTTTTTCCCTCCATTTAACTTTGACATCCGAAAAGAAGACATAGTAGTTCCTATGGATTATTGATTTTTCTGCTTCTTTTTTTCAATAACAGAGGCACAAAAATGCTATGGGGAACTGATAGACAAATCATATGCCCTTAAATTCCAGTCCTTTAAGCTTGTATTTGTGTGTTCAGCTTTCTCTATACGGGACAAGTCTCTGATTTGATTGAAACTCTCTGAAGCAGAGAGTTGAGCAGATGTGTTTAGCCTCAATTTAGTTGAGACTTTAACTGATTTGAAAGCGAGTTGGGTAACCAAATCGTAATGCTGACACAAGTTTCTGGATACATTCAGAGTTTTAAACCCCTGAGGTGATTTACTGCTTTCCACTTTGTGCCAAGATTCACCTGTCAAAAATGTTTTAAATGAGATTTAATGCAATTATTGTTTTCCCCTCACTGGGTTGTTCCTCTTTCGGCGTGGAATTCGCTTTGCAAGAGTGACAGTGTAAAGTCTGGGACTGCAGTTCATCAATTAACTTGGACAGGTCAAGGGCCACAGCCTGATGGGCAGGCAACTGTCACCTGTCCTTTACTCCTTACCCAATCCCACTACACTTCCCTGCAATTAATGAGGAGCAATTTACATTAAAGGGCCAGAACTCCACGTATTTGCATAAGTGTCTCACCATACACAAAAGAGGATAAAAGTGGGGAAAATCACAGAATTTTCAGCCAATCTTCAGTGAATTGGAACTTACTGAACCTGAATAACTTTTTGATACTCAAGAGAAATATGCAATCAGGCCACAGGTATTCAGACTAAATGGTCTGCAGCTTTTCAGATAAGTAGCTCATGTCTTAGTAGAAGTCCATTCAGTTTTGTGCATGTAAGGAGGGTCATAAAACATGTAGTTGCTTATCTACGAGAATAATTTATATGCATTTGCACAGTTACTCTGCTTGGAAGATTGTCTAACAAGGTAATTAGAAGGTGGGTGGGTTTTTTAAGATGCAGGTTTTTCTTTCGGACCTTGCTAAACTATGGAATTATGTAGTTACAGGGTAACACAGGCAAGCATTCTGTTTATTGAACACCTCCCCATTTTCCATAGCCAAATGGCAAATGGAAGTACTCAATATTATGGAACCATTCACTACTGTCAAGATCTTATTTTCTGAAGAATAAAATGAGGCTTTATAGAGGAACTTTTGGGGCAGGAGCGTGGTAATAGTCTTAATTACTGGAATGAAAAAAGCGTTAATTACAAATAACTGAATGAAAGAGCTGAATTATTGCTAGTGCTTGCCATCTCAGAACAGACCACAGACTTGAAAAGCAAAGGACAGTGGAAGGAGGCCCTTTGTCATCATCTCCAGTGGTGAATTTGTTCCCCATGTTTCACCAAGCTGGTGAATGCTCAGAAATATCTTTTATTTCATTAGTCACCTAAATTTATATTGACCATCTGCTTATTTTTTGTGATGTAAGCTGACGAAAAAGAGACAGAAGAGTAAACATTAAAGAGGAAGAGAGAAAACATTAAAGAACATGGAGAAAGTAGTAGTTGGCAAGCTTGTAATGTAAATAGATATTGTAGAATTTCTGTCTGTGTAAGGGGGATGATGCATGAACATTCAGTATCTGGAATCATCCAAAACACATTTTGCAGTCATGCTAATAGGAATTGTTTCAATTTATCAGCATGACTTCACTAATGTGAAGAAAATGTTTAACCTAGTCAAAACAGAAAATGCAGTTTTTGCTTTTAAAAATTCACTTGTTAGTAATTCTAAGCAAATGAAGTAGGCATCAATGAAAAGTAGGTCATAATAGGAAGGTAATTCCACTTTATGTTCCCTTTTTTCACACATATTGGAGGGTTTTATTAGAATTGTGTGTTTTCAAAAGGCTCTTTGAAATTAAGTCTTTCTGACTGGCTTTCATTGAAATAGTAGCACTTCAGAGATCTATAGCCTTTCCAGTCCTGTTGGGATGGTTATACAGGGTAAATATTATGTGAAAAGTACTTGCAGAAGCCAGTCCAACTGAGAAAAATAGGTTGTTTATTTTAATTTTAGGTACTGTACAGACAAAGTTGAATTATCTTAAAAATCACCACAAATAATTCATCATGTTATTTAGGTACTTTTTCCCTTGCCATGTCATCAGATCTAATGGTTCTTTCTTAATTTATGACAGAAATACTGTGGAATAAGGTAAATGTCAACTATAATGATGCTGTTTGTTATGATGAAAACACAGAGAGAAGGAAATTATGTTTAATGCATCAAAGCAAGAAATTTCAAATAGGTTATTTCAGTTACCTTGATTTAATATGTCTTCTGGGGAGAAGCGGAGGAAGGAAAGGTGACGAATTAGTACCAAAAGTAACAGTGTAAAATCGTGCATCATGAAGAATGGTTAAAGACTCTTAGATATGGAAACATATTTCTCTCATCTGTGATGAGAGAATTATTTCAGAGACTACTAGACATCGTAATACCCAACTACCTAATGACCAACTCGTGCCTTCTGGCCTGGAGAATTATTTGACTCTTCACATAAAAAGTAGTGACAGTGCTCAAATTTATCAGTCATCTTTCTCTACCTGGGTCTTCATTTGGCTCAGTTAATGCTTTGTTTGTTGGTAAAACCCAGCACCAACAATTGTACTGAACAGTAAATGACATGAGATTTATTTTGTATTGAGAATTTCTTTTTTAAAAGTCAGCATGCAGGAAGGAGTGCACACCATAGTTCAAATCTTGTGTTACAAGAACTTAGCAAATGTTTCTGGAATCCTGGTACTAAAAACATGTGTAATTTACAGGTGAAAGTAATTTTTTCTCATGCTGCTGCTGCTTCTTGAAAGAGACCAGAGGGTGTTCCAATGCACCAGGAGAGGGAGTGGATAGTTTTGGTGAGGAGTTTCCTGTACTGCAATTTGGGAAATCCAAATTCTGCTTCAGATTTTATTACATGGGATCTTAGGAATGTGCTTGCCTTTTTTGTTTCCCTTCCCAACTCCCATTTTTCTTGTGTAATCAGTGTGTACTGTATTGTGGTGAGGACTATTTTACTATGCTTTTTGTGCTGGATCTGCCACAATGAAATCTTAGTCTTGCCACTATTCTCAATATAACAGTAATATAACACTAATGATTATTAAAATAAAGATGTGATAGAAAAATATGTAGAGCTTTTCAGGTGTCAGCCTAACTGCAGTATTAAATAACCAGCAACGTTTGCACTATTTGTCTTTCACAAATAATTGAGTCATATTTTTGTTGAACCACCAGATTTAACAGGCTTCCTGCTACCTTTTCCAAACAAGCAGAAGAATCTAGTCCTCTAGGTTTTCCCCTGCTGGAACCATGGGCTCACAGAGCAAAAATAATTCTGTTTTCCAATACTACGCTTTTCCGATTATCTCTTCCACCACTTGCCGTAGAAAAGACTGAGCTGATTCTGGTCTTGCCTTATACAAAGCAAACAGCATGTGGCATTTCTGGCTCAGTGATGACTTCCAACTGGCCTTTCTTTCACTGTCACAGTTGAAGCTGCCTTCTCTCTTCTCAGCAGCAGTGAAGGTGTAGAATGAGACCAGTTAAAATGGTTTGCTCTTGGTTGGCTCTCTCACTCCGTGTAGTACCCGGAATAGTCTGAGTCCTTCAGCCGTGTGACACTAAAAGGCTAAATGAAGAGCTACTTGGATCTGAACTGTGACTTCACTGTGCCCTGCCACCACTCTGCTGTCTGTCATCAAAGATTTTCTACAGGTTTCTCTCTACTGTAACATGTCGTGTTCTCAAAGATAGTTTTCCAACCTTCCTGACTTCTCCTCTGTGCACACCTTCTCTCGGGCCTGGTGTATTTGGCTTGGTGGTTCGTGGTGGTGGCTTCTAGACTGTGCCTAGAAGGAGCCTAAAGACATTAATGGGTATTGGGAGAGGAGCTAGGAGTATGATGTACAGACACAGACCAGAAAATACACCCATGTCCTTGGCCAGCTGCTGGGAGTGCTGTCTCGGCGCTCTCACTGCTGGTCATAGACTACCCAGTGACTTGCTGAAAGTCACTCCACTCCTGCTGCCAGTAGAAGATCCACAGGTACGAACTGCATCTGTGGCTGCCATTGTCAGCATATTCCCTGCTTCCCTTGCTTCTCCTATGGGCTTCCTCCTCCATTTGTGACCTGCTTTTCCCCCCAGCATAAATGTGAGATGGCTTTGGCAGAGGGTGCCTTGCATGTGTTTCACCCTTTTATAGCTCTTGGATGGAAAGGAAAGGAGTAAAGGGAAGATAGCAACAAAGGCCATGACTGTGAAATGTAGGGAATAATGGAAGGAGGAATATTGGAAGGACAGGAATGCCAGCAAGAAAGAGAAGTGAAACTGTATATATATACCATGTAGAGGTACAGTAAACCATCTTCAGGAGGAACCAGGAAAGACCTGGAGAACAACAACTGCAAAGTAGTGAATAATGGGGTGTTTGAGTGAGATTCTGAGAGCTGGAGGAGGACAAGTAGCTGGGTGATTAGAAAGACAGGAAGGATTTGGCATTAGAGGAATTTGGCTTAATACTCACTGGGCAGAAGCAGCAAGAGAAGGGAGAATTTATTCTTCGGTTTCCTTTTGACATAGATAAGATTTAAAAGATGTTACATATCTGTAGATCTCGGAGCATCACATTCTCTCTGGTGCCAATGAAATTAATAACTTGACACCATTTTTCTTCTGTTCTGTTTTCTCAAGTTTTTTTTCAGCTCACACCATGCCCAAGAAACCTTTCTTAGGCCCTGTGTCCTCCTCTCTCCAGCAGCCTAATAGCTTCCGAGCAAGGTACATAACAGGATGGCTCAGGCAACACAGGAGATCTATAACATGAGTTTAAATGGAGACAAAATAAATCTACCTCAGCAGCAGTCTCTGTTAAATCACTTGATAACACTGGTTGCTCTAAGGGTTGACTTTACTTCATAACCACTCTCTGAGTTTTATGTAGTGAGGCTAAAGGATAAAACACAAGCTCTCAACTAAACTCAATCATATTGTAGTTTTTAAAAAAGCAGAAAGCTTTGAAATCCTTGCTATGTACTGCATCAATGCCTTTTTTTTTTTAATTCTCCAGCCCAGCAGAGTAACTCTTGATTCTGGTTTGGTATGTACTCCTTTGTGATAAGATATTCAAGGCCACATCATGCACTGTCTTTTGAAATGCAGTAAATATTTAATGTTCTGTTTATTTCTATAATGGCCAAATGAAATTACTCTCTATCTATTTGCCTATCTGCATGTGCATATACACACACACACACACTCTCAGATATAAACACATTCACATATTTAAACTATGCAGAAACTGCGCGAAGGAGATTGGGAAGAGTATATACTACTTTGCATCTTTAAAAATGCACAAATTTAGTCCTCAAACTATTCTATTAAGCAAAGGCAAGATTATCCCCTTTATTCAGGAGGGATGACAGAGGTCCAAGACTCCATGTTTCACTCCAAGTGTGACAGGACAGATGGAGTCAATGCTTGGGCCACTACTTAGAATTGGAATGGTCCTATTAACCTGGACCTCTCTCATAATACAGAGAACAACCTAAAAGTTGGCAGTAGGCTAAAGCTTTAATTTAAAGGTTATTTGGCGGTCACTGAAGCAAGTCTATTTCCTAATGGGCAGATGTCCACTTAACTAAAGCCCTCCCAGATGACTTCTTGTTTGAAGCTATGCCAGGTAAAGCAAAGACTGAGTAACTGTCAACTCAAGTAACCTCTTGGAGTGAGCAGCATTCCCCGACGGTCTGGAGACCAGCTCAGTGGCACAGGAACATTTGCTTGTGGCACACGGTCTCTTGGTAGGTCTGTCAGTCAGTCACTTCACATCAGCACTTTTAGAATGCAAGCATTTTTCAAAAATATAGCAAAGCAAGGTGAGGGCTGTGCTATTAAAATGGGGGAAAACTGTGTTATTTAGATTGAAATAGCATTGTCAAATGGAAC
Organism: Ptilonorhynchus violaceus; assembly: GCA_013397565.1. Classification (NCBI taxonomy): domain Eukaryota; kingdom Metazoa; phylum Chordata; class Aves; order Passeriformes; family Ptilonorhynchidae; genus Ptilonorhynchus; species Ptilonorhynchus violaceus. The sequence goes on along the minus strand of VZRJ01013354.1, from coordinate 1,883,718 downwards.
ACATTGTCATACATAAATTAGGGGGTGGAGGCCCATGGTTGGTCATCTTACTATCATGAAATATTTATTTGTCCAGCCTTGAGTATACCAAGTTTTAAATTTAGGCGGATCTTCTCAGAGCCTACATCACAACAATTATAAATCGCAAGAATTAATATTAATGATAACTCTTTTTACCTCATGTAAACTAGGATATGATCTGGGAATGGTGTCCTTGTGGGGAGACCCTGTGCCCACTGAAATGGCTCTCTACAGGGAGCTGCCCCTGCTGATCTGGTTGCTGAGTCTGCTTGTTGTCTTTCTAGAGTTGTACTATTGAAGATGTTACAGGGTTCTGTGTTTCATCTATAATGTTACTATTTGGTGACAAATCAGAACCTCCAATATGTGAAGAGAGACAAAAAGCATGTGCTTCTATATGGCCCTTCAAGAAATGAGGAGATTGGCAGAGTTACTGTTAATTTTCCCAGAAGGAGAATTCATTTAACAAATGACTCCTAAAGACTTCAAAGAAGAAGATGCAGATACAGTGAAAATGACAACAGATTATGTTATAATTCCAGAACTAGAAACCAATCTTAGCAATAATAAATAGGCCTTTTCCTGGCCTTTCTCCCATGCTCAGATGGCATCAATAACAGTTTGGGTATGACTGTTGTGTGTTTGATGATTCTCTCCTGTCACAGATGATCAGTGCTTTTTAACCCCACTTCTTATTGCAATAATATTGAATTATTTTATGAAAGACAGTTGAGTCAGTTGAGCAAGTAAAAGAAATGTTATTTTCCATAGCCGGTTGCCACTGCTGGAATTCACTCTTACAAAAGGTCACCAAGTTTAATGCTGCTGGGTTGGGATTTTTTTTTCCTGTTTTATTTATTTTAATTTTTGGATAAGTCTGTGCCTATTAACAAGATTCCTAACTCTGCAAGCTAAGGTGAAAATGTCACTTGACAGGAGGTGATGGCTTAGTAGGGTCAGGAAGGAATTTCTCCTATCTCCCTTTCCCATTGTGAACAGTGCAGAACAGTTTGATGGGTGCATACTGGTTGTTTTTTTTTCTCTCAGGGGTAATAAATTATGGGCCTTCGTGGAAGAAGGTGTGCAAAGGAGCAAAAGGGCTGGTGGACTAACTGAGGGTATAATTTGATTTTGTGTCATTAAACATTTTTTTTTTAAGTTTAGGCAACACACTTGAACAGAAAATATCAAATTTTATTGTGCAAAAGGTGTGCTCAATGCTCACGTGCGAGAATGGTAATACTTGCTGTGTCAATTAGGACTGTAATTGTAAGGCTTAGCTGTTCTGTTCACCTCCCAAAACTGAAGGTTGTAAGTGTTCCTGTCTTATCACTATGTTCATTTCTTCAAATACCTGAAGGATCTCCTGGAACTTAGAATTAAACAAATCAAAAGTTGACCTCTGCATGGTCAGAGCTGTTTGTATGGCCAAACAGATGGGGAAAGTAGCATAACGTTGTCAAAATTAAGGCTTTAGATGACTGAAAAGCAGGTGAAACTTGTGTTTTTAGCTCTCTCTCCTTTGTAGATAGAAGCTCAGGTCCCAAGCTGACTTGGTTAAGGTTAGCAGTGTGTTATATGCAGGTGTGAGGAAATAAACTTTAGATAGGCACTTTTTCCCCCTGCTGCATCTGTTTTACAAGAACATCCTCTCTTTGCTGCTCCTCTAGGTCCATGGTGGTACTTCTCCCATGGATGCTAACAATGGAGTTGGAGTGATATTGATGTAACTGAGGACATTTGGGGAGGGAAGTTGTCGTGAAGGAAGAGCAGCATGGCCGAAACCTGTGGGATTTCAGCTTCCAAAGTGCCTCAGGCAGCAATCACCGAAGCCCTGAGAATGGTGCGTATGGCTTTTTAGAGGCCTGCGTTTGCCCATTATTTTTTAGGATATTTTCACAGTATCAGTAACTCCTTGGTTCTGAAATCCTTTTTTTTTTTTTTCTCCTGGCTTTAACTTTCTGCAAATGTTTAGCATTTATTGAATAGAAAATACCATTACTCTTTTTCAACATTTTTTATGATACCTTGAACTAACCACATAGCATAAGGTTTTTTTCACTGTATTTAAATGGACGACATCAGCTTTTGTTTTTAATGAATGAGAATATAAGAGAATGGAAGTGAGGGAGTGAAAATTACTTTATCTCTGTAGTGGATGTATATTAATTCACTAATGTGTCCATTATTTAAAGTAGTTCCATTTTCACTTTTTAAATTTACTTCAGTCTCTTTCCTCTCAAATTTTCAGGTGGTGTTCTTTACCACTGTAATTATTATTCAGAACTCCACTCAAAATTAATTTTTTTTTGTATTATTTAGAGGGTATTTGTGAGCTACAACTCTTGGATGTCTCTTGTATCCTGTTACATGCATCTACAGACTTCTGAAAAAAATTCCATTTAGTGCGGCCAGTTCAGGGTACTAGATGCTTTAAAGAGTCAGTAAGGATATCTAGTTTCTAGATAAGGCCTCAAAATTCTTATTATTATCTAAACTGAAGATTAAAAAGTTATAATTTTCCAAAGGTTTCCATTACATTTCTTATTCTGCATACTGTGCATTGTACATTATTAAAGAATACTGCTCTGACATGCCCCCCAAAAGAAGTGAATTAACATTTCTTGTGAACTCTGTTCTTTTGTGAAGAAGTAATAATGACTCAAGCAGCTCCAAAAATTTCTCAGATGAATCAGAATTTATTACTTGTAAAATTAATGCCCATTACATTCACTGATACTGTGCATAAATTGTCATTTGTAGAAAAAAACCTCTTTTTTACTGTTTCCTCTTATTGATAACAGATCTGTGACTCGCACAGAGGATAAGGACGTGAACAACATAATTTGTGAGACTTTTGCTTCACACTGCTCATCTATTGTTCTCTTTACACACCTTTTCCTTTGTCTCTTAAAGCAATTCTAGTTGTGATTTCTTACAGCTCTTAGAAGAGAGAGAGTCCACTCCAGCCAGTGAAAACATGAGCTCTGCCTTGTGCTTTGGATGTGGCTTGAAGCCTTTTGAGTGTTACCATTCTCAGGGAAGTACTCACCTGCCAATGTGGACCTAAGCAAGGTCAAAATCCCTGCTGGTGCTTTTCTTAGTGGTGTTGGTTAATTTTGTTTGTTTGTTTTTCTTTTATTAGAGTCAATTATCTTGCCATTGGTTCAGTTTAGCTTTTCTTGAAAAGCTTGTTTTTCCCTCTTGATCTAAATCCTTAAATTTTCTAGGCATACAACTGTGCTTTCCAAGTCAGATATGATGAACTTAGAAGTATTGTAACTAAGGAGATGCCTTCAAAAGAGGTTCTTTCTGAAGAAAATGGGTTGATCAACCTCTCATTGGTTGACTACCAGGACTTATCAATGGCTTGTGTGAGTTTGGGATATAACTACTATGTTATGAGCAATTCTTTGATTTCTGCTTCCTGTCTCTGGTGGGACTAGAAAAATCAAAGTCAGAAGAAAGTGTAGTAAGACATAAAGTGGGGATTTAGACTGTTTTATAGCAACATACTTAACCTCTCTGTACAATTCTCTGTCTGTGTAATGGGGATAATGTATTTAACTACAGCACGAGAAGTCTGAGGATTAATCGGTTAATGAATTCATAGAACCCTGAGCATGAAAAGTCTGCTCTAAATGTTTCCCATAGAAATTTCTCCATTACCTAAAGAGAGAGGAAGAAAAAAGCTAATTCATTGCTTTAAAGAACTGTGCAAATTCCATCAAGAACACAGATAATTAAAGTAATATTAATAGATTTTTAGGTCTTCATTTTCCCCTTGAGACCAGGTGTCCCTGATATTTTTTTTCTTTTTCCCCTTCAAGTAACGTCCCTGACTCAGTTGTCAAAGACTGAGAAGCAAAAGTGCCCATCTAGCTTTGAACTTGATATCCACAGTGGAGTTACAAGGTTAAATAAATGGGGTGGGTTGGGCTTTTTTATATTAAACTGAGGATAACACTTCAAAAAGATTTTCTCTCCCCCCACCCTCAATGTATTTTTAGGCTGTATGCACTCCTGCCTATGTCTGTTCCTTAGTCCCAGTTGAAGATTTCAAGGGAGATGAGGGCTCTATATTGTTTCTCCCTCGTATTGCAGATAGGGGGAGGAGGTGGTTATTAGAGAGAAGCGCTCTCGCTCGCTCGCTCTCTCTGTTTCTCCCTCTCTGGCTGATAGCACTTATCTCTCGCTCTCTCTCCTTCTCCTAGGTGATCCATTTCTAGGCAACGTGCTGGCTGGTGCTGGAGCTGCCAGCTCTCTCTGCATCCCACCAGCCAAGCAAGCTCCAAAAGCAACCTGCAGACCATCATCTGCTTTCCTCTGCCTCGCTCCGGGTACTCCTCCTCTCGCTTCTGCCCTGTCCAACCACCACCTTGCGCGACAGAGACAGCACGCTGGGCTCCATTGGCAGATTTATTTTTTTTTTCCTCCAGTTGTGGGAAGCGATTTTTCTAAGCGAAGGGTGGGGGGAAATCTCTGCATTACTATCTGCATTACCTTGAAGTTCACTTTGTTTTTTGGCCTCCGGGGGGGCTTTTCCTGCAGGAATCTGGCCGCTGGGAGCGGGATCGCCTGCTCCCTCGGTCGCCCGCTCCTCCCACCTCGCTGAAGGCGAGCTATTTGCTGCGGGCTCCTGGGGCTTCTCCGGCCAAGGGGGTTTGTGCGTGTCTGCCTGTGTGTGCGTGTCTGCTTGTGTGTGTGTCTGTGTGTGTGTGTGTGAGCGTGTGCGTGGTGCGGGTTGGAAGTTGCTGTGCAGCAGCGGGACCGAGCGGATCCCTGGACCCGGCGGAAGGATGGGGATTGTCTGACCAGCAGAGGCGTCTGCTGCCCGCGGCGGCGCCCGGGCTGGATGGATTTGCTGCCGGCGCTCCCAGCAATTCTGGTGCTGCCCAGGAGCCCCGCGAAGTGACGCGGGGTTTCGCCGAGGAGAGAAGCGCTCGGAGCCCCGGGCTCGCTCCCTGACCAGCCGCGGCTCTGCGCCAGCCATCGGGATTTACACGCTCCTCCGGCTGCACCTCAAACTCTTGGGCTTCCTGCGCTGCACTGTCCTCCGCGGCGGCACCGTTTGGAGAAGAGATCTGGTGTTACAAAGCCTGGACCTCCGGAGGAGATGGAAGTTTTCTCCCTCATCCTGGTCGTGTCCGTCTGTTGGACTCGAACCTGGAAAGCGGCGATTGCAGATTCAATCATTCATATCGGTAAGGGGGTGCTGCGCCTGCTGGTGCTGCTGGATACTTTTCCAGCTCTCCTTTGCAACCTTCCCTCTCTTGGCAGGCTTTCCCCCCTTCCCCCGCAGCCCCCACTCTCTTTTATCCCTTGCTCGCTTGCTTTTTTTGGTTGTTTGTTCCCCTCTTATAATTGCTTTCCACCAGGATCTCAGGCGTCCTCTTTTTCCCCTACCGCGCTGTGTAAAGGTTTCTTGGCGGTGGGGTACGTGCGTGCTTTAGACCTTGAGGTTTTGATGAGGCTGATGATGGGGGTGAGCAGGGCTCGGGCACTTCCCCGGTTCCTCCCCGCAGACCCTCAGCTCCAGCTGCCTTCCGCCTGCCCCGGCTCGCCCTCGGCCGGGGGCGACCCCAAGCCTCCCCGTGTTTCTCACACCGCCGTGACGGCCACGCAAAGCGCCCACCCCCCCACACTTTTCCTTCCTTTCTTCGCACCCCCCATCCCGCCTTCCTCTCCCGCGGCGGAACAGGTGGTTTGGCAACCTGAGCGCTTCCCTTGCCGCGGGTGGGCAGGGCGGCCGCGGGGGCGAGGGGCTCCGGCCGTCCGGCACCCGCTTCCCGGGCCGCCACCCCGCCGGCT